>CM068831.1:107396129-107476932 GCA_028554795.2 Sinohyriopsis cumingii | reverse complement strand
TTGGCACGCAAAAGGCTGCCAAATATCTCCATTTTAACAGTGTTACTCTCTTACTGGTGGCACGCGCTCGTTCATTTTGTAAAAATTCTGGAAAAAGTATTACGCTATGTACAATAGGTTTCATACCCCTGATCTATATAGTGTTCTTTCTTTTACTTATTTTTATTCAATAGCAGAACCTTATATCTACATGAATATGATGAACGGTATTGTTAGTATTCAAACAACGTATCCAATAACACCAATGCTTCATAAACGTGTATAATATTATCGCTGATTACGGAAATACAAAGAATATAAGCCATCAATCACCGATCGTTACTGTTGTTAATGCTTCAATGTTGTTTGGTTTGTTAGAAAACAATATGACGGTACATGTAACGTATATTGTGGAAAATACGATCGCTTCTATTTAGAGCACCAAGGTACCTTTCTGACTTGGATAATATAAATTTGATTTGGCCTATATAACACGCACACATACACACACGCGCGCGCGCATTGATCACTAACTTCCTTCACACTTGCAATCAACACAGCTTTTTCTCCTGCGCATAACAATTTAGTCTTTCTTATATCCATATTCAGGGCCATTTAAATGTTCAGGTTGTATATTATTATTATTATTATTATTATTATTATTATTATTATTATTATTAATTACTATTATTATTATTGATATTATTATTAATTATTATTATTACTATTGTTATTATCATTATTATTATTGTTGTTGTTATTATTATTGTTATCATTATTATTATTAGTATTATTATTATCATCATTATTATTGTTGTATTTGTTGTTGTTATCAGTTGTAGTAGTATTCGTATAAATATTATTATTATTATTATTATTATTATTATTATTATTATTTATATATTTATTTATTAATTTTATTATTGTTATTATTATTATTATTATTATCATCATCATCAGTATTATTGTTGCATTTGTTGTTGTTGTTGTTATCAGTTGTAGTAGTATTCGTATAAATATTATTATTATTATTATTATTATTATTATTATTATTATTATTATTATTATTATTATTATTATTATTATTATTATTATTATTATCATTTAATGTTTAATTTTATTATTGTTATTATTGTTATTTCTATGTTTTTTATATATAAAAAACACATTATTCTTGGAATGAAAAGAACATATACAAATAAGCAGGAAAATATTCAGCTCCATTTAGTTTATGTTAAAAATTCTAAAACATTTTTCTACGAATCAACTTTGTAAAATTGTTGTACCATCAGAGGATATGTACCTAATTATGGCTAGTAAAAATAGGGCGATCCACCGAGCCAATAATGCTGAAAAACTTTGACCACTTTTGCAAAAGAATGTTTTTGGTAAAAGGGTAAAATAATTTTAATGCCTTGTGTGGCAAGCTTATGGTGTGAGCGAGATATCCACGACGAAAACTATGAAAATAATAACTTGTGTTAATACTTTGTGCTACAAACGTTTGAAAGAGAATTTTAACCTTTCATTTTATTACATTTTTGTGGTCATTTTTATATTAGGAGTAAACATTTGTTTTAGTTTCAAATCGCATACTATTTTATGTTCAGATTTAATTAGCCTGTTCTATATTACGATACCATTTTATCAAATAGGAAAAATTTATAAAATGATTAAAGCAAATTTCACTGTTTAATGATACAGTATCATTATAAACATTGATAACAAAATCAAGACGTCTAATGATACAGTATCATTATAAACACTGATAACAAAATCAAGACGTCTCATGATACATTGTCATTATAAACACTGATAACAAAATCAAGAAGTCTAATGATACAGTATCATTATAAACATTGATAACAAAATCAATACGTCTAATGATACATTATCATTATAAACACTGATAACAAAATCAAGACGTTATAGATTGAGACCCATATCACCACCAAAACTTGTAGCAAGTTAAAACCAATGTAATATACTAACTTATGGTGTTAGGAATACTTGAAATAAATAATGCTAAATTTTTGTTAATCCGTTAGGAAATCAACATGTCATTAGCAGGTAGAAACACATAACACACATCTTTCTTACATTTATTTACTTATCTATTATACAGTTGGAATATTGATACGAACATTAAACTGTCTTCGACTATTTGTAAGTCTTGCAAATATTGTTTCAAATATAAAGTATAAAAGGAGGTTCATATTTATATATTAAAAGTTCCTGATGCATTTCGATTTAATTAAAAGTTTTTGATACGTGCATCTAACTAATATATGAGATCTTAAAATAGTTCCATTTATTCAGACTTTGCCGTGGACCTCATTCGTGGTCCAGACTCAAAAACCAAACGGATCTTTGATATAGTCTTAATGACCATTGGGCACCTACTGACCCTAGATTACTTCAGAATAACATAACAGAAGAACTAAAAGACTTAATCAGTTTCATGCGTTCGTTTCCAGTATGCGTGAAGAATCATTGTGATGCGGCGTATGTATAAGTCACAGCCGTCTGGCGATTACATACCCTTTTGAAGCTACTGGACGACAAACCCGTGAAGCTGAAACCGTATCCACTATTACGTACCCTTCGTCTTCTTTCTTATGTTTTGTTTTCGTTGTCCAAATTGATTCGCTATACATAGTGAATTGAATTATAAACAATTTAGGATTAATAACCGAAAGACGCACGGACGTCATAAATAGTTCCTGTCTGAGCGTGCAATACGGAAATACGGACTCAACATCCGAATCAAGGAGTTGAGCAACCACGTAAGAAGATTAAACAAATACGAAAGATAGATTAAATAGATACAATCAATAGATCAAATATATACTATAAATAGATTAAATAGATACAATCAATAGATCAAATATATGCGATAAATAAATTTAAATAGATACGATAAATATATTATACAGATACGATGAATATATTATACAGATACGATGAATATATTAAAAAGATACAATCAATATATCAAATATATACGATAAATAGATTAAACAGATAATATAAATATATTACATAGATACAATCAATAGATCAAATATATACGATAAATAAATTAAAATAGATACGATAAATAAATTAAAAATATACGACACATATACTAAACAATTTGTATAAGATCAAGCAGCAGTGATATGAATATGTCATGGATATCTGTTAATTCTCATAGCATAAAATAGTATTAGTAGTAGCAGTAGCAGCAGCAATAATAATAATAATAATAATATAAGAAGAAGAAGAAGAAGAAGAGAAAAATAATAGTTTAAAGAGAATTATATATATATATATATATATATATATATATATATATATATATATATATATATATATGTATATATATGTATATATATGTATATATATGTATATATATATATATATATATATATATATATATATATATATATATATATATATATATATATATATATATATATATATATATATATATATATATATATATATATATATATATATATATATATATATATATATATATATACGTTTGTATGTATGTATGTATAGGTAGATCGTGCCGATAAGTGCTTAGGCTGGCACATGAGGGTCTACCTGGCAGCCACACGGGCGTGGCAAGGTCGAGGGAGATATGCTATCGGGAGTGTTCTTCTAACTAGGTGCATATTTGTTTATTTTGTCATGTGAGAAGTGTCAGCGGGTGGCACCTAAGACATCCTATCGCCCAATGATACTTGGAACCAATCCACTGATTGATGAGTCTTTCTCGAGGGTGGCGATGGATCTGATTGGTCTGATAAAGCCTGCGTCGGAGAGTGGAAATCGTTATGTAATAACGATAGTTGATTACGCCAACAGACACACGGAAGCCGTTGCGTTTAAAAAAAAAAAACAACATTGATTTAGTTACTATAGCTGACACCTTGTTAAACGTTTGGTGGAGAGTTGGTGTTCCTGAAAAGATACTAACTGACGAGGGGACGCAGTTTGTGAACCAGGCGATGGATGAGGTAAACTGGTTAGTCCATTAGACACCTGACTACCACCCCGTATCACCACCCTCAGTGAAGTGGTCTAGTAGATCGTTTTAATGAGACCATGCATCAAGTGCTGAGAAAACTGTGTGAAGGTCGACGTAGGGATTGGGATCGACACCTCCTCGCGATACGTTTCGCGTACCACGAGACACCAGAGGCAAGTTTAAGATTTTCACCTTTTGATTTAGTTTACGGGAGAACAGTAACGGGACCTTTAGCTATATTGAAACAGTTTTGGACTGATAAAAATTAATCCGAGGAAGTAAGTACAAAATATCAGTATGTTGTTGATCTCATGGTGCAGGAAGTATGTAACTTGTCCCAGAAATATCTCCAAAACGTATGGGGACGTCAAACCATGCATTACCATAGAAAGACAAAGGAAGGACAAGTCGAAGTGGGTATAAAAGTTTTGCTATTGTTGCCGATGTGGCACAACAAACTCAAGTTTCTTAGAGGGGACCGTTCGTTGTAACAGACAAGAAGGGTGGACTGAACTTTCATATCCGGGTAGGAGACACAGAAAATGTACCACGTCAACGTACTTAAGCGTTATCGCGAAAGAAAAACATCACATAGTTCGTGGTTGCTACATTTGAGATGGAAGAACCCGACGACAACGGGGGAGAGGCTGAAGTACTTCCTAATTGTCCTTTGACGAGGATAGAAACCTATGTCGACGTTGTCCTTGACGGAACTGAATGTCAGAGGAACGTAAGGAGGTAGAATCGATACTAAAAGATTACTCGAGAACGACCTGGCAAAGTGGATTGGAGGAGTTCAGTTTGAAGCTACTGGACGACAAACCCGTGAAGTTGAAAACCATATCCACTACCACATGCGAAATTAGAAACTGTTCGAAATGAAATTCAAGCTATGATCGACTTGGGAGTCTTAGAGCTCGCTGAATCTGAGTATAGCTCTCCCCCGTTGTTATGGTGCAGAAAAGGGACAGAACTCACCAATTTTGTGTCGATTATAGGAAATGAAATAGGACAAGAGACATTCAGGCTGAAATGTTACCGGATCCTGAGTCGATATGTGCCGGAGTGATCAACGCGAAATATTTTTTCGAAAACTGACCTATCAAAAGGGTATTGCCCAATTCCAGTCCGAAGTGAAGACAGAGAAAGATTTGCCTTTGCAACTCCAGATGGAACATACCAATGGGTAGTCATGCCATTCGGGGTCCAGAATGCGCCAAGTGTCTTCACCCGCATGATGAGAGGGTTATTCGAACCGTTCAGGGAAGCGAGAGTTTCGAACTTCATTGACAACTTACTATTGGTGACAGCTCCTTAGGACGACAATATAATTTGCTGAGAAAAGGTTTAAAAGACTTAGATGGGACTTACCGCACGACCATCTAAGTACCATGAGGGGTTTAGGGTCACGCCCTTAGCTAAGACACATTAACCATAGCTAGCTCTAAAGTTGACCTATTTAGTAATGCTTTACGACCGACTACTACGACGGAAGTTCGGTCTTTCTTGGGACTGGCAGGGTATTATTGTTGGTATGTTGCTAACTTTAGTGCTATTGCTAGCCCATTGACCGTCTTGACTTGGAAGAAGGATCCGACGAAAGGTATTTGGACAGAGTCTTGCGAACGTGCATGATAGACGTAGAAGGAGAGGGTGACGTCAGACGCAGCAGTAATATTAGTAGACGTGACAAAGGGCTTTGTCTTACGTAAGGACGCTTCTGACAAGGATTTAGGGGAAGTGCTATTGCAAGAGTATGGTGGAAACTGATTTCTGGTTACATACGGTAGTAGGAATTTGTCGACTGCTAAACGCAACTAATCTGTCTCTGTGAATGAATGCTTGGCAATTATTTTTGGGATATTTATTTTCCACTGCTACTTGTGTGGACGAAAGTTTATTTTCGAAATCGTTCACCAACCACTCGCCTATTTAGCCCAGGCTAAATTGAGAAATGGACAGTTAATGAAAGGGCAATTATTTCTACAGCAGTGCCAGGTACAGGTACGGTGTATTACGGGTAGCGACAATGTAGGTACGGATTGTTTAAGTATACCAGGGGAGTCTAAGGTGATGGGTTCACCTGATGACGGTACTAGGTAACTCAGGTTACATCTCCACAATTCGGAGAGTTAAATCCCACTTTTACTCTTCAAAAGGCGGCCTATGTAATGGTGCAACATTTTTTAGAAAAATTTTGCAGTACATTCTGTCGTGGTCAGTGTGACACGTAACCATTAACATTGATGTATTGAAAGGCTCGCAGTAACCTGGCAGCTTATAATTGTTAGGGTCCGTTCGATAATTGGCAGAGACATGGAATATGCCAGTGTGAATGAAAGGTCAATAACAGAAAATAACGAGAGCTAAGACAAACTTTATGAACATTTGGGCCATTTCGAACAGGTGTAATAAAATTATATTTTCCAGAATAGTTATTAATACATTTTTTTTTTGGCAGGTAAAAAAAAAATCCTATTTGGCTAAGCTAAACGAGGGGATGTGGGTTCCCAGACGGAATTCTGACTTTTAAGAAATTCACCTTTCGAAATTAGTCAGTCTAAATTCTAAGGAGAGCCATCATTTTAGTTCCGGGAGGGGGCCCCGAGTGGCCGAGTGGTCTAAAGCGCTCTTCGTTACGGATCACTGCCATCTCACCTCTGTCTGCGGCGGTTCGAGTCTAAGATTCAGCCAATGTGGGCATGTGAGAAAGCTTGCCAGTAGCTTCTCGTGGGTCGGTGGTTCTTTCCGGGGTTTTCCGGGTTCTTCCTCCACCATTAATACTGGCCGCCATGTATAGCCTATCGTGCTGAAAAATGGCGTTAAACCCAACAACAACAACAACAACAACTAGTTCCGAGAACTAGTAAGTACTTCTCGTTAGATTATCCTGGGGGCGCGTGTCGGAAAGTGAGGAACACAAAAGGAAATATTCGACTTCACAGAAAAGTGGGTCCGTCCAATAAAGCACAAGGTTAGTCTCAACTGCATACAACATATGTTCATTGATGTAAGTTTGTAATCATTTGTTAAATTTATTTAATTATTTGTTAAATTTATTTATCTTAAATTCATACATCAGTTTTGAGTTCAGAAGTTAAGTGCTTGCATGCATTGGTCTCAAATGTTATGTGACTCATGTATTATATTAATGAGTTCAGATTTAGTTATTTTGTATGTAATAGAAATTGTGTATCATAAAGGTTACATGCATTTCTGGTGAGAAGTAAATTATCTGTCTTAAATGATTTGTATAATGTATGCTGAGAATTGATTTGCTTATGTCTTGAAATGTATATCAGTGAATCGGTAACTAGCAAAATAACGTAGTTAGACAAGGAGTGAAGGCCATTAAGTAGTTGTGTAATTAAGTTGTGAATTTTTTTCAACCGAGAATCGAGGGTGTAAGCATTAGGAGTGTGTCAGCAGGCATAGCTCATCTGGTGATTTATAGCCAGTTATCTGAGGGGTCTAATTATGTCATAGTTCCAGTTAAGAAAGCGAGGAGCTGCTAGAAAATACATAAATTCACGTTAACATGGGTTGTGAGTGTGTATTAGGTTACCAACTGACCACAGCTTAGTTCTGCTTATTACGATAGACGATATCTGACTAAAAAGGCTGGAAATAGCGCTTAATCTCTGGACAAGAAACCTGACAAGCATTTAGATGGGGTATAATATTTTTTATTTGAAGGTAAAATTAGCTCCATACTGTACGGTGGGAGAAGATCACAGTCTACAATCAAGACGGTTAGTGACCCGTTGAGGAGAGAGAGAGAGAGAGAGAGAGAGAGAGAGAGAGAGAGAAAGAAAGAAAGAAAGAAAGAAAGAAAGAAAGAAAGAAAAAATGATAGAAAAAGATAGAAAGAAAGAGAAAGATAGAAAGAAAGAAAAAAGATAGAAAGAAAGAGAAAAAAGAAGGAAAGACACTTGAGATCTAGGTACCAAACACAAAGTAAATAAAAATTTATTTACATTTCCTTCATATTATCAAATATACACAAATGTTCAATGTGGGATCAAGGCAGATGAGATTCCCTTTCTGTTTGTTAAATAGATGTCAGATTATAATTATGATTTTATTAGATATCCAGTGGGTTTGTGCATATATATGTTAAGTCCCTCTTGCAAAGTGACCTGGTGTTCGTGCATCTTGAGTCATTACGATCAACACTTTTCCTTTACTTGCTATTTTATTTTATTACATTTTTGGGTGGGAGGTGGACGCGCACATGGCTGAATGTGCTAAGGACGCTAATGAATGAAAGATACAGATAGGCGCCATTACTCATGGCTTGGTTTTAGCTTCGAACGAATTATAACTCTAAGAACTGTTCATTTATATTGTGTGTGTGTGTGTGTGTGTGTGTGTGTGTGTGTGCCTGGCTGTTAGCGTGTGCGTGTGTGTTGGCTCAATTCATGCCTACAAATCATTCGTATCTATCATCCAGCACAATTTTCATTTATAGCACTGGTATGAGAAGAATGTGCAAGAAGTAGGTAAAATCGGGGGGGGGGGACAATAAAGATTGCATACTGTCTGTAAGTGAAAATTCACGAATACTACGTCAGTCAAAGTGTTTTCACGTGTTTCTGAACCAAACTGGTTTGTTTTTGTTTTTGTTTTTTTTTTTTTTTTTTTGTTGCTGGAATATATTCTGTGTATTATCTTCCCTTACCTCAATTAGAAGTAAGTTCCACAGCGTTTGAACACAAAAAACAGTGTCGAATATGCATTTCGACGTAAATGGATTTTAAAGATCATTACTGCTAATTGACATGACAGTTCTTTTATGTTTTGTTACAATGGAACCATCGATCATTCGATATAATGATGACAACCCATGGCATACTTGTGACAACCAATGACATAATTATAACAACCCATGAAAATACTTGTGAAAACCCATGACATACTTAACACAATCCATGACATACTTATGACAACTCATGACATACTTGTGGCACCGAGCTAGCATGCCAGTATCTTTAAAGGTTGTGAAACATTTAACCCTGACAGCGCCACAATATCTCCCCTTAAAGCCATTTTTCGGAGTTGTACAATTTGATCTGAGTTAAATAAACAATTTTTTTTTCTCCTGTAGTATATAGGCAGCATATAAACATTGTAATATTACTTGAGACAATCCTAGCACATTATTATTATTAGTAGTAGTAGTAGTAGCGGTAGTAATAGTATTAGTAGTAGTAGTTTTATTATTATTATTATTATCACAGTAGTTTTACCAATATCTTTGCCTGAAGTTTTGCAAAAGGGACTTGAATCTATTACGAAATCCATACGTTTTTGCAATTATAGTCAACGTAGTGGAAGAGGGTTTGAAGACGACAGTTTGTATCATATCCTTGTTGTCGTGGTTACCATTTTCAGAACGTGTATCTGGCTTATGTCACCCCAAACACAGATATCATGGGGTGGAGCCGTTCTAAAATGAAATATAAGTATTTGCGGGTTGCATTGATAGCAGTGTCGCCAGAGACGATATCAGTTTCACTCAGTTCAGTGTAAGGTGGTATATCATCAACATCATCAATTATATATATTTCCATTCCTGTGTTTTCATATGCGAAAGATAAATCCTTATATTTTGACATGTGAAAACATAAGATTTCCCATCATGCATGCGACGCACCAATTGTGTGTTCCTACAAAATAAAATTTTACTTTTAGCAACAAAAACGAATACTTTGCTAGAACAAACAAAAAATTGAAATTGCCTTACATTATAGACATGGAAATTAATCTTTGATAAAGAAATCTGACCAGACGCCGTTCGCGTCTCTCTGAAGTTATTTCCCCTTACTTCCATGACAACAGAGACAAACCGCTGTGATGTAATTGCTGAACGAGACTTGCATTATTTTCAGATAGGGTCAAATGATGTACAAATTATAAAAATCTAATTTACTGTGATAGATTAATTCAACCCAAGTATATCGCTTTGTAAAATCAAGTATATTTATATGATCAGCCAATGAAAGTGCGGTTAATTTACGAAAAAGGGGTTGGGTTATCCGGTTAGCGTGTTTTGCTGAAGAGTGATTTTAATCTTCTAAACATCGATTCTGGAGCAAGTTGGCTATAAAATAAAAAGAAAATTTTTCATTTCCTACTTTAATACCGGATATATTTACTCTTGTGACACAAAAATCTGTATCTTTTAACTTCGTCTCTCGTTAAAATATGTTTTAGGAACCACATGATGAAATATATTCTGTCTTAACGTAGGAAAAGAAAATCTCATCTCTCTCTCTCTCTCTCTCTCTCTCTCTCTCTCTCTCTCTATATATATATATATATATATATATATATATATATATATATATATATATATATATATATATATATATATATATATATATGCATAACTACTGGATGAATAACTCTACCCCTATATTTTGTGTTACTGGATTAATAACTCTACCCTTATTGCTGTATTACTGGACTAATAACTTTACCCCTATATTTTGTGTTACTGGATTAATGTGAGTGTGTGATTTGGATTTTTAACGTAGCTTTAACAATTTTTCAGTCATATCGCTACGATGTCTTCAGTGTGGCAGTTTATAGTGATGTCTAGCACTGGGGCATCATGCTGCAGACATGTAGCATGATGTCCCACCCAGTCACATTATCCTGACACCAGGCCGACCAGTCCTAACACCCAGTCACATTATCCTGACACCAGGCCGACCAGTCCTAACACTAACCTCTTAATGCTGAGCGCCAAGCGAGGCAGCTGTTAGTACCATTTTTGTAAGTCTTTGGTATGACTCGGCCGGGGATCGAACCCACGACCTCCCGCATCCGAAGCGGACGCTCTAACCACTAGGCCACCGGAGCGGTACTGGATTAATAACTCTAACCCTTTTGATGTATTACTGGATTAAGAACTTTACCCCTATTGGCGTGTTACTGGATGAATAACTCTACCCTTATTGATGTATTACTGGATTAAGAACTTTACCCCTATATTTTGTGTTAGTGGATTAATAACTCTACCCTTATTGATGTATTACTGGATTAAGAACTTTACCCCTATATTTTGTGTTAGTGGATTAATAACTCTACCCCTATTGGCGTGTTCGCGACAAGCATTCATAATTTGGGTTAAAGCGTTTGAACATGAATTCTTCGGTAAAGATTCAAATTACAATAATCGATAGAAGTTTGCATTTGTTAAAAGCAATTATTAAGAAATGTGTGGCAATTATGTGTTCTGTGATTTTAGACAATGTCGGAGGTATAAAAATATACCTTTCGTTCGAGGATTAAGCAAAACTATCATTACCAGTGGGGAAGAACGTTTACCTTTTTTTAAAAAAAAATTGCATCAAGATCCACGATTTCATACTTATGATTATCATTTCTAAGAGGGAAGGTGGAATGGTCGAATATTGTGATCAGCAAGCATTATAACACATGGTGACAACCCGCCATTGCACATGGCTTTGTTTGAATCAAGTTATGTTACGATCATAGACATTTCGGTTTCCTTCCATCGGGCTAAATGATTTGGTACGTTATCATCTACCTTCGTAAAATGCTAACTAGAGAGACAAAGGAATTGAATTTATAAGCTATTTCAGTCCCAACGATATAGCCATTATTTTAGCTGCGCAGGATTTTGTTGTTTCTTAGAATTTTTGTTTTATTTTAAAAGCCCGTGCAAGATCAATTGCCTTTTTTTTAAAAAAAAAATCAATGTATCTTTTTGGGTGGCTGGGGGATATGTCTTTAATATAATTTGTAAAGAATTCTTTCTTGATACAAAGAATGAGTGGTTTGTTCTTATTGCATCACATATTTTATAAGCAGCCCTTAATGTTGGCCCTCTCTGATTTCTTTCATGCAACAAGAAAGACTAATGATATGCTTCACTTATTATTTTATTATGAGTGCATGTTTATTCAATATAATATGTATTGATTATACATAAACATATTCCAATAGGACCAATTTCACTTCTTAATTTAAAAAGCAAAATTTGTGATTTGCTCTTGATTTCGCAGTTCAAATATCAGTTAGAACAGGCTGGCCTCTTGTCGTTATTGCTAGACAGAAAAATGGTGAGTGTATTCAATTTCCGTCATGTTTCTGGGCGGTCTGCCTCTCAGCCGATACGAACCTTCACCAACTGCCATGAATCGTCAGGAATCTTAATGCTGAAAAAAATTACCGTGTCATATCTTGCACCTGTAAAAATCGCTGTGGTTTTTTTTTTACCTAGCTGTGCGTCGTTCTGAAGAAAGTTCTGTCTTTTTTCGATATAGTTCTCTTTCATTGAAAAAAAAAGATTTTGTTGTCTGTATCTTTAATTTGGGTCTATTCTATCTCGTATACTGCTATAACCGTTCCTCAGTAACTAAAGTTTGCAGACGCAATGGTTCTGATTGGGCACGTTTTCTTTGTCTTAGTCTCGTTATGTCGAGATATGGGTATATTTTCCGAAAATAATTTCAAAAGAATCGTTGTTATAACAAATGAGTCATTGGCATCATTCACAGAAATTAGGCGAAGGAAAGGAAACGGACTTGTAATTTTTTAATTTAAAGTACATAATTTTCATCATCTAAACTTAGAAAGGTATTGAAATGTCCCATCAAATAGGAAAACTAAAGTCATTCAAAACTGGCAAGTCAATCACTCCCCCCCCCCAAAAAAAAAAAGCTGCCTTAGATTAATGCAGCACTCTCTCGTGCCAGCTGGTTTAAGTTGATGTTCAAATGCTCAAAATTGTATCGCTGTGTCTTTATATAATTATTTAATTTTGAACATGTATTGTATTAACTGTATATTTTCGTATCTTCCCACCAAAAGATCAGTGCTCTATAAAAATGAAAAAGAATCCACTTCTGTAATGGGATTCATCTTGCTATATGCATTTCGACTTCCGGATGAGGGTGAGCTGGGATATTTCTTAGATCCTATATATTTCATTTAACCTCCATTTATAATATATTTTGCCAGTTGATAATATAATTTATTGGCAGGCTGGTGGAGCATTACTATTTTTCCCAGGATACACTGGGGAAGAGTTTTAAAAATTATAATTCCAGTCCACCGGCACCCATAAACAAAAGGTTAGTGCCCTATTTGCCAAGTTTCTTCAATACACTGGTCTATGTTTCGGTTGTCTATCTAAATGAGTCAGTTCCTACTGAAATTAAGTGATCTTATATTAAATTTAAAAATTCGAATAATTAGGTGCATCATCTTCATTTTTTATTCAAATGTTTAAATTGTATTGCAAGAAAATAATCTGCAGAATGTTCACTCTGAGCTAAAATGCTTTGGTTGACCATCGACGTCTGTCAGGAGGTACTCCCGGATACAAGTCATTAGGGTGTGTTTTTTCGAACATTTTTCCGGGATTAGTTTAAAATCGTGACGTCTTCTCATACTAATGGTAATATTTTGACAGAAGGGTGAATTTTGCCTTTTTTATCTAGAGTGATACCACTATTATATGTCAATTAGCTCTGTTAAACACAATAAACGAAATATACTTTTCGGACAGAGCTAAAGTCTGGCAGTCAGGTTCGTTGATTTTTGATATACCTATTTGTGTCATGTGGAGTGGTTGTTTAGTTGGCGAACACAGAACGTCTGTTAGGTATCTCTGTAACTGCTGCTCTGATTGGCTGTATGCAAAATCGTTTTTATTTGTGACGCAAGAACGTTTAACCATACGTCATACACCGAATTTGTTTGCAGGGAAAACGACGTAAGCAACAACATAACAAAAGTGGTCGACTTTAAATTTCAATTCAATGTAAATAAAATAAAATTATATTCTCAAAGTTAAATAAGATGACGATCAAAATGAACTTTTCAGGAAAAAATAAAGTAAAACAACTAATATTAATCTGTTTTTAAATAAGAAAGTTTTTTCGGCTTTCTAGGAAGAGTATACGAGGAGAGTAAATCTTGATGGTATAAACCGATAAAATATTTCTTATAAAAACCAATGTGACGGAGGAGCCGTAATAGTGTGCGAGAACGAGATATCAGCAATCTAAGCTGAAGATGTAGAACCAGTGCCAGAAGTTTGGTCAGGAAACTGGCGATATATTTTGTATTTTACTGATCTCCACGCATTTTTACATTCCTCTATCCTCTAGTTATGCAGCCAATAAATGTTGGAGAAAGTAACATCAACTTAAACGGGCACTATGTCATATTTGTCAAGATTAATTCCTTATTTTTAACAATTTTAGTTCCTGGGATCTTTTTGATTACGGAAAATGTGAAGATACGGGGTCTAATGTAGTATACAAAATGTTTCCTCTGGAGGCGGATAAATTTCAAAGATGCTGATTTATCTTGAATGATTCTTTACATCTACCAAAGTGGAATGCAATTTTCCAAATTTGTTAATAATAAAGATCCTATTTATTTGGGTTTTTCCCCCAACAGAATTGTTTATTTAAAGAGCTTGCGTTACGTTTACCGGTATTATTTCTCTTTTTATATTTTCAGACAGTAGGTGGTCTTTAGGTTTGTTTATCGTCAAGATATCTATATTTTAGGATGTTCCTATGTTGTGAAAGTCCTATCATGATACAGTCGCCGAGGTAGTATGTTTCTGATGAGGACAACAGGGCCGTTTTCGTCCAATCTCTTTTGGTAAGGCCATTCCCATCCTTCAATCGTGGGTAAATTGGATTTTACTAGTAGTGCAATAAATAAAAAATAATCAATATTTCGCGATCTCTATATGTCTGTGGATGGGACTGGAGCTGTGGAAAAAGAAATAGAAGTACCGGTATAATTTTGTTGCCATGGTCTCATACGCGATATGTTTCTTACATTTATTCGGGGTTGGGTGGATTTTCTGTATGCAATCACACATAGTTGAAGTATTTTAAACATTACAACCATCTCTCTCTCTCTGTCTCTCTGTCTCTCTCTCTCTCTCTGTCTCTCTCTCTCTCTCTCTCTCTCTCTGTGTGTGTTTAGCGTATCGCACTTAAAGCAGGAAGTGTATAGGTTTGAATTGTATCGTCAGATCAACCCAGAGTCGACTACTTTAGTGTATCCTTGGGCAAAGTACTTTATTACAATTTGCCTTGGCACATTTTGCTTTTGCTGTCCATTGAAATACCAACCATCTTTTGTTCGCCTGTGATATGCCCATCATGAATTGCTTTGATGCATGGTTCTAGATTTGTTGCGGTCATTGCTGGACAAGCCTCTCACGACCACCCCAAGCTGAATAACAGAATATATGGTCGGCGAAATGTAATTGTTTCTCTTTAAGGAAGAGAGATTTTTAAAGGAAATGATGCAAGAACGTACTGAGCATTTATAAATTTAAACTAAGGTTACGTTGTTTATATATCAATAGACAAATGGACGGGCCCTTCTTTGTGGTACAGTCTGTTACTTCTCTCATTAATGAATATTGTCATTTGAAGATGTGAGATCTGAAGGAGAAAACAGTCTTGAATGAAAATCATATTGCTGATCTCGATGATACATCTCGGTGTCACATTTACTAATTGGGAAGTTAAAAGAATTATTTCTGCATGTGTGTGTTTGTCATTTGTAATATGTACAGTGTAACAAGTCAAATATCATAACAAACGTACTCTTACCTTTATAAAATGGTTAATAAGTACATTTTTTATGATAGTGAGACATTTACAACGATTGATAAAAGATTTAAATAATTTTCACCTAGATGACATATCCTAACTTTTGTGAACGTCGAGCTCGGTATAGTAACGTACAACCCTTTATAAACACAGCTGCTCTCCGCTGACTACATGCAAACATTTACATCAGTATATTGACACATATATGCTTTTCTGTACAAAAAGTGTTAAAAAAAATTGTTTTCATTCGCAGGAAAATTTGAAAGAAATGTGTTGTTTTCTTTTTACAATTTTATAACCGCCATTTTGCACCGTTACGAAAATGTGACGTCGGATTGTATACAGGCTTACATTAACATGTCAGTAACAAATAACGCGTCGCTTACATTAAACGCGTTTCTGCATATGCTCTGCAATTTATAATGTGAATGTTACCAAACCATCATTCATTAAAAATGTGAGATAGTAAGCCTGTATGGCACGTCTTGAAAATTGTATTAATTAAGCATCTTTCGCGCATTTCTTCATTCAAGTTTTTTGTGTGTCTTATCAATATAAAATTTTAATTTCTGTTACGTCATGTTCTGTGCTTTACAAATGCAGAGTGGTATCTACTGACAAAAAGACCTTACAAAAGACTTGGAAGAATTCACTGATGTGGACATGTGCTATTACATTCTCTAATCCAGGGCCGAATATATTTGTCTGCACTTCTACGTCTGACCAATTATTCCGAAGCCACGAGATATTATGTCGTGGGAAGGAGATAATTCTAGAACACTGAATATTAATCGTGGCCAAGAGAAAGTTTCTCGTGGCCACGAAATAATCTCTCGTGGGAACAAAATAATATACCGGCTGGTGTTGTGTTTTTTTTTGGTTTTTTTTTTGTTGTTTTTTTTTGGTTGAACCGTTGTTTCTTCCATGTTCGGCACTAATCTCGTGGGCATAGAGAATGAATAGCTGCTAATTCAGATTAACAGATTCCACCGTTCTAAAAAAATTACACCCACCCACCCCCACAAAAAAAACCTTTGAAATATCACTTCAAATATTTCAGGGTATAAGATAATGATCATTTCTAAAAATGATGAATTTAGAATATTTCGACGATCTTTGTCTACCAACAGTTTAACGTACTCAGCGTGGACTTAAAAGTCAGTTGCCATCAATTTTAGCTCTACGTAATGTGCTGGGAGCTGTCGGACATTTCATATTAGTTTAGGTTTAAATGTCCGATACCTATGTGATCATCACTATATACTACATGTCAATACAAAAGTTAATGACTGCAAATTTGTAGATATTATTTTCATGATGTTTCTCAGATTAATGGTACTATGTGAAGATTATAATGCTGACGAAAATGACAATAGCCTAGGCAGCATACTGCATTTAAAACACTGAATAAGTCACAAAATTGAAGCATGTCTGTTTTTTTTATTATTTCTTTCACTGCGAAAAACAAATTACTGAAATGCATTATGAAACAACAACCTCTGACAAGATGAAAGTACGTTAATGAGCTAAAACAGTGCAAGCAAGCGTTATTTTGACGTTAAAGAAATTAGCAGTTACATTGTGCGCGACGTCATTGTGGTAACTTAGTTGACCGTTTTGAATGTCAGACAAATCATAGATAATTTTATTACATTTTTATAGGTTTTAATGAGTCAAATGAGTAAGGCAAATCTTGTTTAGAACTCCGAAATGCAATATCATTGCTAGACATTGTTTCCCGTCAATGTAGGGAGAGTCCTTTTTTGTCTAGGATTTTCTGCAATCATGGAGAAGTGGATGGAGAGTGTCAGAGTAGGAGGAAAATGATGGAACTTTATACAATTATCTATAGTCAGAATAATATATACATGTGTCAATAATCATCCAAACCAAAATGATTTTAATGGACAGAGTTTCCATCTCATTACAACATTATTAAACTTGTTTTGCCCATTATTCAAATTGCAGAAATTTGCATCTACACACCTTGCTGTTAAAAACATTTATTCTTGAAATTTTTTAAATACAGCCAAAATGCGAAAGTGTTGTCTAATCTTTTAAATATTTAGGAGGAAGTGGTTCATCATATTGTATGTTAATAAGCAAATAATAATAATAATAATAATAATAATAATAATAATGTATTATTTTTATTATTTTTATTATTATTATTATTATTATTATTATTATTATTGCAGATAGCACTATTTTATTGAAGTTATTAATTGGTAGTGAATATTAGACCCTCTTATCGGTTACTGTGGGATACCCAAATTCATAAAACTACTTTAACGACATTAAATTGTGTCCAGTAGCTTCTTTACATAATAATTTATTTTGTCAATATACAATACCTTGGTTCATAACGCGGCTAATCGGTTTAGTTCGTATCGTATCAAAAAGGCAAAGCAATGGAACATGCTACAATATGGAATGTTCTGTGATTAAATGACTCGATTTTCACTAAATAGTTCATAAAATGATTAAGCTCGTATATCGGTGACAAACTGGTTGTCCGTCTTTAATAAATGAGATGATCTTTTCATTTGCGGTATGCTCTAATGCACTGAATGGTTTGGCAAGGTTCTATATGGAACCGGAAAATTAACCCAGCTGTTTAAAATGTGTAATTCAATAAAATTTTCGATATTGGATTGGATTTAGCAGCCCAATATGCTTGACGTGTTATGCAGGAACTACGTCATAGAAAGTTCGAATAAACTAGAGATTTAAACTGGTTTTTGTTTTTGTTCAATCGCGTTTAATTTCTATCTACGATTTGTGCATTAGATGTGTGTAAGCTTATTGAAAAGTTGTGTGCTTGGAGAATGGTGGACCCATGATTTTGAAAGGTGTGGTTCTATTGATAGAAGTTACAATTGTGGGAGAAAGAAAAATACTTAATCCGTACTTATTTTGATAGGAATAAACTCTGAAAAGTCTCAGATAGCAAGGTATAAGTGGTTCTTTATCAACAATAGATAAACTCTGTGATAATTTTTCAGCCTGTGCTTTTAAAACGAATTTTTATTATATGTAATTAGGACTCAGTTTTACCAACGTACGTCTTAAATGAAGTTAAGATTTAAGATTACTGACTGGTCAATTTAAGTTTAACTGAAATTTCATCAAATCATATAGGTGTATTCTAAATTTAAATGCAAGTCATGCCTTACGTTCTTTTGAACGTATTCAGGCCAGGTAGAATTGTGAGTATATTGTACTAACGTTCAGATCTGCTTCGTTTCATTGTCATTATAAGTGTTTTTTAATACCCAGTTGTCTTTATTTAATGCCCTTTTCTCTTTCTTAATGCTCAGTTGTTTATTAAAACCTTTTGTCTTTTTAAACGTGTAACTGCAACCAAACTATTTAAAATTTGTTGGCTGTTTTGATTCTCATACGTAAATCTTTAAAGTTATATGTGTCCTCCCAGTTGAACTGCAACTAGAACACTACTGGAATTAAACCCCTACAGTGGCTTTTTGAGTAATGTCGAGTACTTTCAGCATGATCCGTGTGTCATGTATGATTTTATGTCTTGAATGCATTATTGTGTATATTTTATGTTAATTGTTATAGGTAGTGATATTCTAATTGTTATTATGAGTCTTAATATATGCCATGTCTTTTTGTAACAAACTATGTGCGATGAGCCGCATGTTGATTTTACCGGATAGCTACTACTACCGCTAAAATGACTACTACTACTAGTGCTACTACTACTATTACTGCTACTGTCAAGAGTACGACTACGACTACTACTGATACAAGTTTCTTCCGTAATTATTTAGGAAGAAAACAGCGCGTTGTAGTACGAGAGAGGAATTTGAGTTTTATGTTAAGTCTACATTGGGGAGTCCAGGCCCTTTGTGGGCCCGAAATTCCTAGTAAACACAAACATGTACATTGGGAGGGGTCACAGATTTAAGTTTGTCGGGAGGACGGACAGAATTTCCTGCTGCGCCACTGATATACAGCAATAAGAAAAATATATTCCCCCATTTCCACTTGTATTCACAAGCATACCTCGTTTCCTTAAAGGTGAGAAAAATTAGGCTATAGACAGATTTGCAAGTCCAGACCTGCAACTGGGTTCGTTTTTTATGTATGTATGTATGTATGTATGTATGTATGTATATATATATATATATATATATATATATATATATATATATATATATATATATATATATATATATATATATATATATATATATATATATATATATATATATATTTCATATTTTCATTGTGTTAAGTTCCTCTCTTTCCTTATGAAGAAAAAATATACCATTTAGTAGTAATATGCAAATCTTCATCGATACGATCATCCTACGAATCCGTTTAATTTTGGGTCCGTATTTTTCAGGCACCTTTCTGAGTAATTTGGCGTTGTCCTTGAGTGTATCCTATTTTCTATCTTTCATTGTTTTGTTGTTTTGTTTTTTTTTGTCTTCAGAGATACCACGTGCAGGGATGTCTTCATGTATTGAGCACTATTATGAAACAAGATTTCCGTGGAACACATAATCTCGCTTTTTCTATGATCTATGGACAAAGCTAAAACTTTGGCACACACACACACACACTGAGCTGACGCCAGCGTCGACATCATACACGCTTCGTCTTGTATGTTTTGACTAGGAAGAGAGAATAATAGACTACTTACAAATATTCCAAACAAGTTTATCATAAGCAATTGTCCTTCAAAGTCATATGGATCTGGAAGTCTGATAATTTTTGTTGAGCAATATAATCAAGATCATTACTAGAGCTAAGCTAATTATTTAAAATATACATAAAATATGTGACCGGTTTCACTTTTTTGCCACTTCAGACTCCTTAAAGGGACATAGCTCGACAGTTTCTTGAAATCAACCCTTGAAGTGTGTGGCAGTGTGAGATGGAGAACTGGGTCGCTGAAGAGGTTTGCATCGGGTCTGTGTTTATTCATAAGCATGAACAAATATGAATATGGCATAGATGACTTTGACGGTCCATCATTTTGGTCTTATGTTGCCACACAATTTAATACTAACTGATATTATTATTTCCGTATTAGAACGTGCCTTAACGGAAAACATTGAACTATCCGTTTCTAAAAAGTTTATTGAAAAGGTTTAATTTATAAGAATATATACATATTTAAAGTAAAACGGTAATGTTTGTCTCTATTTCTTCATATATGTTTCACTGTTAAGTGAGAAACACGAAAAGCGTTTACAAATTATTTAACTTTATATTATTTTTTTGGGAAAGAAGACAGACGTGCAGAATCTGTTCAGAAACGGAAATTTGGAAACTACGTGCAGAATAGGGTACCAGGTTCTGTGTCTTTTTCCTTTTCTCTCCTTTCTTCTTTTCTTTTTTTTTTTTTTTTTTTTTTGTTGTTATTGTTGTTGTTGCTGTTGCAATATCTTGTCACTGGTTATAGGTGTTCTCAAGGATTAACATCCGCTGTAATAGGAAACTCCTTTTATTACATATTTCATAATGAGATATTAAAATATATCTGTGGGAGAAAAATTATATCGCCAGAGCAGTGGGGTCGCTAGGGGGGTGCGGACCGCACCGGGTGACACCATCTCAGAGGGGTGACACCAAAATGAAAAATTGCAAATTTTACAGAGCACACACTGCTCGGTCTAGTCGGATTTCATAAGCGGATAACCGATCATAGTTAAATACATGACTAGCAGGCACAGCAGTGGCGTCGCTAGGGGGATGTGGGGGGTGCGGACTGCACCGGGTGACACCATCAGAGGGGGGTGACACCAAAATGACATTACTAAGGATTCTGTATGGTCTGTTACGGAAGGAGGACCATTGGGGGTGACACCATGAGCTACCGCACTGGGTGACACCAACCCGAGTGACGCCACTGCGCCAGAGTGTTGATGTCACTTTTGGAACTACTTTAACTATTGTCTTTGGAATAATTAGTTTTACATATTAATCATGCAAATTATCAGTGACTGGACTTTCATGACTAGTTGCTATTCGGTAGTATGTGTCACCCATAGAGTATCGTATAACTGTTACACTCCATGGCGAACGGTACACAATTCTAAGAAAAACTCTTGATTAATTATAGTGATAAAATTATTTAAATAGTGATTTTAACTGTCGTTACAGTCATGATCAACTCTGAAGACGATGGATAAATAAGGAACTGAGTAGTGTTTATTGCAAACCGAAATTAAGCGACAAGTGAAATTTGGGTGCAGCATATGTTAATGAAATAAACCACAAGCCGGCCAAACACAAAATGCAAAAATAAGTAAATATGGCAGACAAAATCCTCATAAATTGGTTGCTTAGTGACGTCATTCTCAAAAGTCTGGTGGAGCGTTCTGTCACGTTGTGAAGTATCCCCATCCCAGCAGGGTTCACTAAATCAATCCAAGGAGGAAATATGTTAACAAATATATGTATACAAAATATCCTCGTTTTCGCATTTAACATTGATTAATTTGGCAAAAGAGACAATTTCAAGCGTTATATGTGCAATCTAAATTCGTAAGAGGTCGCCATCCTAAAATTGCTGTAACACTGGAACGTCTCTTTTTATCGACGTTGTAATGCAACCTTTTAATTACATTGATATCGCATGGAGAAATTAATCCATTTAACTCAAAGGTTTTTGCCTTTAAAAATATAAAATGAAAATAAAAATAAACGTTTTATGTGTAAGCATAAATAAATATTTCAATCGTAGGGTGGAAACATTGTGCATTGTCACTCATGAAGTGGAAACATTTTGTATTGTCACTTATGGCAATACAATGTTTCCTCTTCACCTTGAAATATGTCTTCATGTCTACTAAAAAAAATCCAGTTCTCCATATCTACTACCCCAGCCACTATATCACTATTTTTCTTTTGATAGACAATTGAGGTCACTTAGAACGTGCGATCAAAGGAACGTATGTATGTGATGAATGTTCAGAGTCTTCAGAGAAAATGAGAGATTTGTTCTTGCTGCCGTTTTGGAAACTAAACTGCATCGGTATTGGATAGTTAACAAAAGTGATAAAAGCACCATTTTCTTTTCAAAAGGAGTGAGAAATCACCGATGCAATTTATTTATACAGCAAAGTAACTGGAAAGTAAGAAGAACATGGTTCTTTCAAGGGGGAAGGGTAAGGCATGTTATATCATGCTAAGGCAAGTGAAGTGCCTTGGTCAAGGACACGTCAGGGTAAGCTATCTAATTAAATTTGAACTGATACAGAAATTTTTTCTCTGATCAAAACTTTATGTAACCATTTTAATTCTTCTGTATGTGTGATACGTTTTAATAGAACTCACATTCCGACTCCACACGCATAAAACAACCCACTGCTAGTACTTTTCCTGGTCATTGTGTTCTATTGTAGTCTTAATTTCGTCTGAACTTACACTTTACATCGCTTACAACGAAGAGGTCTCTTCAATGAATATATTTACTTTACTTTACCGTTAATCATAAATTAAACCCAAATTTATCAGGAGGAAAGGAAAGTGGTATTTTCTTTGACATAAATGCAAATCCAATTTAAAATTTTAATTCGTAATTCGAAACAGGAATCGTAGAAAATGTTTCAACTTCTAATCAAAGCATGCACAGTTTGGGTTTATAGCTTTAGGGTAAAGTCATCCGTGCTGCTCCTTTGACCTCCTTTGACCTCAGCTGGCAACATCATTTACATATTAATAACGAATCTCTGATAGTTGGGAGCACAGTGGAGTTTCAATCCCACTGGTATATACTATATATGTTATAATAGCTGTGTTTTTTTTGGTGAGTTGTTTGACGAAGTTTCAAGTGAAAATTAATGATAGTGTTTGCCTATTATCAAAGTTCATGTTTTATCGCCTTCTTGGCTTATGCAGGCATTTTTTTTAAACCTCATAACATACTTGAAAAATGATACCTTTGTTGTCAGTAAAACCCATGTCCCTTCTTTCAAAAAAAAAGACTCTCCAGAAAGGGAATTGACTTTCACATAAACATGTGGTACAATTTTCGATGAAGATATATACGTGCGACCTAGATGATTATCTCTTTTCGAACGATGACCTTGCTAACTTCAGGACCAGGCCAAAAATTCGAAACTACTTCATTTTGGTCTGACTCTGAACACCCGTTTAAATTAAATTTGTACAAAACTTATTACCCAAATATTATACACCTTCTTAAATCCGATTCTTTTTTAACTCTAAGCTAGCACTCACTATCATATTGGTAAATTTAGTTTATAATTTATACAATATTTCCTCCGGCAGGTGGCAGAAGCAACGTGAATTCAGCAATATAAACATATTCAGCAGATGTTTCAATTCGTTGTTTATGTCCTCCATTATTAAATATAATAGGCCTTAACATGAAATATTTCGCTCTCATTGCCTATAATGAGAAATTTAAATATTAGCCCACATGCCAATCAAAGATCGTTTTTTTTCTTTAACTTCTATGGTTGATATCTAAGACCACTTTCTGTGACTTTAAGAGAACCAAGACTGCAACGTATTGTTTGAATAATAATTCCAATAAATTTCTTGCATTTCTTCAGTACATGCCACGGTGTAAAATTAAAAAAAGATATATATATATATATATATATATATATATATATATATATATATATATATATATATATATATATATATATATATATATATATATATATATATATATATATATATATATATATATATATATATATATATTTGCCTGAAGTTGTAAATTTGTCTACGTCATATTGCTAATCATATTGCCTAAACTGTAACTTATGGCAACACATGTATATTATTAACAATCATGCATATATTTGAATTTATGTATTTAATTGATAGTATAAAACATTTTGCTGTATTTCAGTAGTAGTAGTATCATTAATATAAATTGCTGATGATAATTCCAATGATATACCTTTAAATTTATCATATCGTTTGTAATTGAGGATATTTAGATTCATATTTCAATTGCATTGTATACATACAGTTTCCTCCTTTATCTTTTTAAATCATTGATATCATCCCTATTAGTTTTCATGTCATTTTTACAGCGTTTTAAATTACTAGCTTTAACTAGTGTGAATGTATTGGATTTTCTTGAACAAGTTAGACATGGTTTGGCTGATTCATTATTGTTCTGCTTTGTAAGTAACCAATTTTCATTTTTGTTACCTATTTACGAGCTATTAACAGGCTAGGCTAATTACAGGGCCTCCTTAAAAATTAAATTAACACTATCTTTAAATGGTTATAGTGACTGGGGTTCAATAGTCACACAAAGTAAGACATCGACCACGACAGTTATGTAGGTGGAAGGGCGGGATCTTTCAACCCCCAGCCAGCCACTATCAGAGGCGGGGTCATACATTGTAGGATTTAATCCGAGTTCTCTCTGACCCTTTCCACCCCAATTTAGATACTTTTACATTTACGTTAGGGTCAGAGCCAATAACTTACCGGAATGTGGGTACTTACATCGATTCATACCTGCATGAAACTGATAGGAAAACTATTTTTTGTCTCAGAAATTGCGACTACAATCTTCGTTATTTATTTAATCTGCTGTCCGACGAAACGTAACTACAGCATTGATGAAAGATGATCTGATACTCACCATTTGCATTGTTAGTCACATGACAACCCAAATTTCGCAACCTCCTTGTCCCTGATATCAGTAGTCCAAGAGGCGCGTGATACCAGCAATAAGTCCTTTTCAAATGTTGCCGTACAGAAAATATTAAATGAAAGACATGCTATGTTTGGAAACAAAAGGAAAGGACACGTAATTATAACAATGCAAATGTAAGACAATGGGTCCAAGTGTAAAAATGTTGGTCTTTTGACCCTCTCTCCCATGCTTATGTCCATTTAAATATAGTTTTAATTTCATTTTGAACGAACCACAGTGAAAATATTGTAGCCCCAATTTTTTTTCCTATGTTTGAAACGCTACTCTTGTTGAGATTGAAATCGTTTTGGTTTCTGGTCGTCTGCTGGTCAACTGGCACGTGACTGAAGTTAAGATGGTTTGTTCGAAAAGCTTGATAATTCAGCTTGTGAAATATATTCCATTTCAGAAGGCGCGTCAGTTATTGATGGTTCATTGTCTCGATGTATGAAATGTATCTGATACGGCAAATTTAGTGAAAAATTGGAATAATTCTGCCATAGCGGATACAACCGTTGCACGCAGAAGATCGGCGATACAACTGACCTTGACCTAACGTACATGCAGATTCTTTTTCCAGCTTTATATCAAATATACTCAAAGAAAGAATGATTTTTCTCCAGGATTTTTTTTAAAAAAAGAATTGCTTTTTGATTCTGTCAAAAATTTTTTTTTTCGTTTTCAGAAGAAGAAACAATATTTCTATTTGTTTTGAAGGCATGCAGGTTGCCATGATTACATGGTTAAGTTCTGACCAAAGAAAATATTCGCTACCTTTACCAACTAATTCCATTGCAAGTAAATGCTAACGAACAGCAACAGACAGGGTAATACAGAGTCCATACATCTTTAGAAAGAAGTTAGGTTCAAACGGTTTGAATGCAATTTTTACATTTCCATAAAGTTCATGGTGACCCAAAAGTCTCTTGACGATATTCTCTTCTCTGTTGTGAAATAACCATTTAAGGATTTTTCTGAACGGTGAGCTAACGAAATTTTATTCTAAATTTTTGCACACGAATTCGCCTTCATCTCGAATTTGCAACAGTCAAAGACCAGTTCAGGGAACTTCTCGATCGCTCAGGTACCACTGTAGTTATTGAACTTCTGTAAAAAAATGTATTAGCTCTTTGCCAGTTCAAAACGTCCTTTCATAATTCCTCCATTTCTTCAGAATAAATTCAGCGAAATAAGACACACACATCCGCATCGTAGTCAGATGTCCATCTATACAGACGGTTAAAAAAATGGAGACGAAGTTTCACATGTTGTTGTAATACCCAACAACACCATGCAATTAGATACTGTTTCCATTTTACTGCAGAAATTACAGCCACACTCATATGTTTTTGAAATATATTGAGGCTTTTATAAAATAACTATTTTATGAATTTGTCAGCTTCCATTTCAATGCTGAAACATTGGAAATTCTTAAATTTGTCAATCTATTATTATCCAAAGTCATTGTCATTCAGAAACATTCCTTTCTCATAAAACCTGACCGTTCCGGTGGCTTTGTTGTTAGATCATCCGCCTCGGATGCGAGAGGTCGCGGGTTCGAACCCCGGTTGAGTCATATCAAAGACTTATAAAAATGATACAAGCAACTGCCTCGCCTGGCGTTTAACATCAAGAGTTAGTGTTATGACTGGTCGGCCTGGTGTACTGGTCGGCCTGGTGTCAGGAAAATGTGACTGGATGGGTCATGATGCTACATGTCTGCGGCATAATGCCCCAATGCTAGACATCACCATAAACTGTCACACTACAGACATCGTAGCGATATGACTGAAAAATAGTTAAAGCTACGTTAAAAATTCAAAACACACACACACATGCGCGCGAGCGCGCGTGCGCACACTTACACACACACACACACACACATTTCTCATGAAATCTGAAAAACCCTTTAAGTATGGTTGCCTAATAGTAATTGTGCTGATTGTAATGAAAGGGATCACAAAACATTTTTACAAATTGTAAAAAAAATTTAAATGTCAGGAATCTGCAGTTGCCTTTAACACCACCTGACCGAGTGTTTTGGATGTTATACATAATTGTTGAAAAGTCATGACTCATAGATTATATAGTCCATCTCGCCTCTGTGTGTGTGTGTGTGTGTGTGTGTGTGTGTGTGTGTGTATATATATATATATATATATATATATATATATATATATATATATATATATATATATATATATATATATATGTGTGTGTGTGTGTGTGTGTGTGTGTGTGTGTGTACAGATGTAAAAGAAAACTTATCTCGCTATGTCTTTCACTCACACACACACATACAAACACAGTCAGACACCAAGAAAAATATATGTGTCTGCTTATCAACAAAGATCGGGTGTTACTCAGCCGGTAAAACGTTGCGTAAAACTATACAACTCAATAGTAGACACAATATTTGGCTTTAGTGTACAACAAGTTCTTGAAGTTATAACAAAAAGCGTCCACTTCATCTCAAACGGGTGTGTTTTATTATACAACTTTGCGAAATATTTTTGTTTTCGAGTTTTGTAGCATAAAGCAATATTTCTGTGACTTGCGCAATTTGTTTTTCTAAGCCCAGCAGGACTTATAAATGAGAGAGTTTACAGTGAAAATGAAATAAAAAATTTATTAGATCACCAAATTTGTCTTTTCCTAAGGAAATCCCTCTTTTTGAAATCATAATATTTGGTATGTAATTCTTAATCAATACAGTGAAGGATTTTTAAAACTCTTCATTATAATGAAATAGGTTTTCGTTATCTTCAATATAGTGTTTGTGAAAAGTACACGTATATTCATCAATGAGGTTGATTTGTTTCAATAATTCTTTGAATGAATTTAAACTTAGAGGTAATTAAGTTTGTATCTTTAGTACACTTCTTTGCTAAAAGTAAAGACTTTCCACAGGTTTAATCACTTGTCGGGTATCTTAATTGTCTTGACCATGGATAATGTTTTCCATAAGCTGTATTTGTTCTTATCTTTACCATACCTTTATATACATGTTTTAAATTCTTAATTGTTAATATTCAACCTTTTCTGTAACTTACATTCGTAACAGTGTTTCCCTTGTCAAAATAATTATATATTTATCATATCCAATGAGCGGTTATTCTTTTAATAATTGAGAAATATTCAATCAAATTATTAGTACGAGTCCTTGAACTTAATGCTTCAACATTTAATAATAATCCTGGATAAAGTACATTTTAAAAAAAAAGATTTTAGACACGTGTTTTGTATAGGAATGAAAGTTATCAAAATTAATTCAGTTTAGACTATCCGTAGACAAGTATTTTTAAACTGACGAGGGCTCAATTTTCAATATTGTTAAAGCAAGTAAAACTTCTTGCACAAAATATATTAGTCTTACATTTACAAATCTATTTTACTTTTATCTGCACGGATCCGTCTAAAGATGAAGTTATAAGTACACCTCTTTTAACCATTTCGGTTTTAGCGTTGCAAATAAATTTTAAAATAGTTTGTTCAATTAATTCTCTATACAAACTGGAGGATTAGGCAATGCCGAGAATAAAATGAAACTTTGACAAAATAAATTATAAGATGGAAGTTACTCTCTGATAAGGGATAGTTTTCGCCTCATCCAACAGCCCAATAACTTTCAAATAGTTTCTTTTAATTTCCTCGCATACTTTAAATCTAGCATATCATCTAGGATTGAAGAGAAGTCTATGCCGAAAAGTCTAAAGAAATAATTAGACCAAATGATTTCAATATTTGGTCAAATTTATTCTTGTGAAATTTGTTCTTTCTTATTTAAATGACTTTTGATTGTAATGCAATGCAATGTAAACCGAAGACCGATGCAAAATCGTCAGGTGTATCGATGGTAGACTTAAAAGGCTGTGGACAACAGTCCAGTAGTAAAGGGTATCATCTGCGTACTGACTCATCTTAACTTTTCTATTATTATAAAAGATACCGATACTATTTATGTTATTATTGACATCAATGGTGTCACGTTCTATCCCTATAATAAATGAGTATGGCGCCAATGGGTCTCTTTGACGACACCCTCACTCTAAATGAAAGAACTGAGACAATTGACCAATGTTAATGACACTACATTTATACTTGCTGGAAAATACTCTGAACCACTGACAAATAGAGCCAGCAAAGTTATACGATTTCAGAACATTTTCCAAAAACTCTCATTCGACATAGTCAAATGTTCTTTAAAAATCAGTTAATTAGAGAAGGCCAGACTGGTATTTTTTCGTCGAGGCAGCTCATTAAATCATTCACAATTCTAATGTTTTCACCAATAAAATCTCCCTTTGATAACAGCTTTATGATTATCCCTTACTGTAATAAGTGATAAGATAGTAGAAGTTGTTGTTGCTATTGTTGTATATTCCGATTAACGCCATTTTTCAGCGCAAGATAGGCTATACAGGATGGCCATTATAACTGATGGAGGAAGAGCTGATTATTACATGTTAGCTTTACTTGCACTAAATCAAGATGATATTCTTCATTAGAAGTTACAACACTTTTTATTGTAATAATGTGTTCCTTTTGTCTTAGACGTTTTGTTATGAATTTCCAATAGCCGTGAACTGATAAGATAAAAGTAGTTATGGCAGAGTGGTCTGTTTTGTACAATGAAACCATAGATCAATCAGCGATATCTGAAAACATGTCCTCGAAAGCCAGGAAATAATCTAATATGCTTTGTGTGATATAACTGTGTTGTCTCCGGATAAATAATCAAGCATCGGGACTGACTCTCCTTATGGACTAGACTTTATAAATCTATTACATATAGTTTATTCTTGATATCATGGGCTGCTACTCGGGCCGTGGAATTTCTATCATTGTACATATCAGGTTCCACGTCCTAAACAACATTCCAGTCACCACAAATTATAATAGATGAATTATCAAAAGTAGCATTATCTTGTCTTTGACTCGAGAGAAAGTCGGGATTATCACATTATTAAAATATAAATTGGCCCAGATTATTCCATTTCCATTAATCAACATATCGAATACACTGTATCTACCATCGCTAAGAGACAGGAAAGCCCATTATACTCACAATATTTATCTCAGTCTTAGCAGTACTGTGTATTTCTTGTAAAAAAAATCTTTGATGCATTTTTGGGGGCTTAACCCAGTGAAAGATATCTCTCCTTATGAAAATGGAACTTTACAGACCCCTTATATTCACTGATAAAAATTTACTTTGACCTTTCTTAATGTAATATTTTAACTGTAATTTTGACACAAGCATATTCGGACATGTCAAAATATTTTGAGTACACCTGAATCAACTAAGACGTATAATGTAGACATGCATATTCAAACACACATACGATTGACATCTTCAAAAAGTTGCGGACTATAGTGGTGTCGTTTTTTCCATGACCGCTTGGGTGACAAATCTTCTTATAAGTACCACCATTACTAACTTATTTGATAGAAACATATAATTACAAAACTGCTACAAAACAATTTGAGTTGTGAAGAAAAAAGTCTACTATAAGATATTGCTTGCAATTTACACGTACATATATTAAAAGTTGGAATTTATTGGTGTTAATGATAATGCACACGTGTACACATCACAATATTACAGGTTGTGATATTTATTATGGATATTCTTCTGGGCAGTAACAGCCTTTACTGTGATAGTGAGTAGTAATTAAGAGAAGAAAGAATGAAAGAAACCATTAAATAATCTATTGACCAGTCGTAAACAAAGTCTTAACATTTCTTATATTTTATTATTTTACCTTAATAATAATAATAATAATAATAATAATAATAATAATAATAATAATAATTATCGAACCCAGGTCGAGTCATACCAAAGACTTATAAAAAATGGTACTTGCAGCTGACTCGTTTGCGTCCAGCATTAAGAGTTTATTGCTAGGACTGGTTAGTCTGGAGTCAGGATAATGTGATTGGGTTGGACATCATGCTACATGTCTGCGGCATGATGTCCCAGTGCTAGACATCACTATAAAATGCCGCACTACAGAAGTCTTGGCGATATGACTCAAACTGGTAAAGCTACGTTAAAAATCTAAATCACACACACGCACACACACACACACACACACACACACACACACACACACACGATACATACATTAATGTTAATTACTGTTCCATTGTATGTTCAAAATTGCTCCTCTCAAACATCTAAAGCTGCTTCATACTCGCCCATGGTCCAATGGAAGATTCCATACAATAATATCAGGTATTACATTGCGTTTTCTTGGCATCATATAGGGAATGGAATCCACACAAACGATCTTCGAGACATCAAAGTCCATTATTAGAGAGTGGCATTCTTCCTACAGAATGAATAGAAGACATGATGTGGTGTTATATCTCCCGTGTATAGGTTACACGTACCTGAGCCATGCTTAAAGAGGTTGAAGAAACCTTTTGATGATGCACACATGAAGCAATTTTGGACCATCAAAATAAAGAGTTTTTTTTTTTTTAAATTAGGTTCATGTTCTAAATATTTATGTCTTTTTGTACTGTTTACTTTATTTTATATCAATCAGTTAAAGATATGTTTCCTCTTGACCTTTTATTTTTGTCTAATAGAAGCTTTCATTAATTCAAAAAAGTTTATCTTCCATAGGTTCTTGTCGAATTTTAATTTACTATTTGTTTCCTTGGATTTATGTAGCCAGAATAGTCTGGTGTGTCTTATACCTTATACATGCTAAATATACTACACTTTTTCAAGACAGTCCCAACACAAACAATTTCTGACTTGTCTTGAGGTAAATTATTCCTCCTGTTTGAGAAATGGAATCGTCATTTAAACACAAGGTGTTTCGAACATAGAATTGAAACTTCTTTTTTTCGATTATGGTACGTTTGCTTAACCTCTTGCTAGAAATGTATGTAATATAAAGGGACACAGGAATTTAATTTCAAAGTTTTCCCTAAATAAGAAAGTGAAATAAGACTTTCATAAAAGTTAAACTTCTCTTGCCAAAAATATCATGCCAAGAAGTAATTTCTGATTTGTTGTAGTAGACAAAAAGAATATCGCGTTTATAACTATTTATTGTCAAGTTAATCAGTCCGTTTATATTTGCTTGTGAAGCTCATAACTGTATCATTGTTCCGCAGCTATATCTATGGATTGTGCATATGTATATAGTGTTTACCCATATCGCTCATCCGTTCGTATCGTCACGTCCTGTCTTGTCCTGTCCCGTATTTTCCATTACACATTTAATTTCCACTTATTGATTTCTTGAGGATTTAATCACATCTTACAATTTACATTAGGGTGACTTTGGTCACGTTAGATTTTCATAATTTTCCGGCAAAGTTTTATTCGACTTAAAAACTTGTCATTTAATTGCTGATTTTGGCAACGGAAAATATAACTTTTTGACTTTTATCCTGGCCCTGGGTAAAACTCGTTAAAAACTAAAGAAATTTTAATGAAACGTCTGATAATAATATCAAGTGTAAAAATTGTGTTACATGCAATAGTCAGCTTTCCCCATTTAAGGTCAAGGTCACAAAGAAAAATGTAGCTCTGATTTGTGTTATTGTCCCGTATATAGCAATGGATCCAAAGAAGACAGCTGAATTAAACTATAAGCCATTTTGGCTTGACAGTGTGTTACATACAATATCAAAATGTCCCTGTCTCAGTGTTAAGGTTACGGCAAATTATCATATAATTTAGTGACCCGTCTATATGTATGGGTATTACTCTCAAACCGATGAAGATAATTTTGCTAAACTTTATACTTTTATATAGATTGATTTGACTTCTGAATAGCATAACTCCTACCTTATGATCAAGATCTCAGTAACAGATAATACAAGTTAGTGGCCTGTTTTCTTATCCGGGCTGTAACGTTTTAACATTATGATGAGCATCACCCAGGTCCTCGCCTTTATTGGACAATAATCAAGTCCCTAGCTGAAAGGTCAAGTTCAGGAGCAGGCTAAAGGTCACTGGACAGCTGTATCTTTCCCTTTTTCGGTAGTATTGCATTCCCGGATTGGTGTTCCATTTTTCTGATCTGGATTATACTATTTCATGTCATGGTCAAACAGTCGCTTTCATTACAATGTTCGTCGTTGTAAGCATCCATTAAACATGGTCTACTGAGCATGTTCAGGTAACTAACATGGCTACCTGTCACATCGAATCATTGTCTTCTTTGATACTGCAAATGTGCTTACATAGATGCAGGTTATTTGTTAGGATTTGAAGTGAACAAAACCTGAATAATTTGTCATCTGGAGAACACTATATTCATTCTTTTGAATAAGCTTATTTTGTTTTTTGTTGCTGCTGTTATTGCTGTTTCGTTTTATTTTATTTTATTTTGTTTTGTGTTTTTAAATATAAGAATTTATTCTAACCCAAAATTAAGATCCTAAATTTAGATATATGAGAAAAAATATTGTTATTTTATGAGGGGTTTTAAAGATTTCTTGGGGAGTGGGGTGATGGTGTTTAAGAAACAGATTTGTTGGCAGCCTTTAGAGAAGATGCAAAATACGAAATCAAAAGAATGTGTAATGCATGGTTTAAAAATATTGTGTTGCAGAGATCATTACATCGTGAAACTCTTGAGTACAGTACACAATGGGCGCCCCCAGATATGAGTTCACCAGTAAACACTTTTTCGCATACATCCGTAAAACCTAATAGCTGACCACTACACATGTTTGCCCTTTCTCCGAACATAATTCTGAATGGGTCCATGCGGTACAGATCTATATTTGTAATCAAGATGAGACTGAGATTCTATTAAAAATCGCTGTTAAGAACGTTACAACCATTTTACAGTTCTTTTTTATTGGTACTCATGTGCATTGAATTCATTAAAAACGTAAAGAAACGTCATGCACAAAATTGCCTGTATTCAATACCAAACAATGAAAATAAACATCTGTTTACCCTCATTTTTCTACATGTAGTACCATCTCCTTAAATGTTTGTTTTTAGAATTCTCACTACGAAATCAAGCACTGTATATATGCTTTAGCTTTGAATTAAAACAACTAACATTAGAAATGTATCAATCCAAATATTATTTGAACAAAGTGAGGAGAGACAGTTTCAAAGTTTAAAATATTTATTCCCTAAATATGCTGTAGAATGGCCATTTTATAAGAATAATAATTTAACAAGTGAAGTAGTTTCTGTTTTGTGAAGCAAAGGATGTGTGTCTTGAATATATTGAAGAAACAAAATGAAATAACCAAAGTTGCTTCTTGAATGACATGTAATTTTAAACCAGGAGTCACATAATAAGTCGTCTTAAAACGTATAGAAATTTTAGTCCTTTTATTCAAACGTTAACGTTTATTTGCATCTCTCTTACTCTTACACACACACACACACACACAGACAGACACACACACACACACACACACATATATATATATATATATATATATATATATATATATATATATATATATATATATATATATATATATATATATATATATATATATATATATATATATATATATATATATATATATATATATATATATATATATATATATATATATATATATATATATATATATATATATATATATATATATATATATATATATATATCACGGTAGTATTTTATCTGATTTTCTTGGCTCGTCTTTTTAAAATAAATGCAATTGTAAAGTAATATAATTTAAATGCGAGAACGAAAAATTCATTTACATTTCATATAATATTTTTAACTATGATGGAGATCTATCATTTACATTTTTTCCCTCAATTATTTCATATCGAATGTATGTCTGTTATCCCAGTGAACAGTAGTGACTTTTTAACACGTGTTCTTTTCTAGCAGCTTTAGTTAAAATGGTTCAAAATTTGACGAAACTCACGCGGAAAGGATGCTTGTTTATTTTTAAAGATATTAAACCCAGGCAACCGTTGAAGAGTAGTTGATATTCTATTTTCGATTCTGATATGTTTCAAGTTAAAAAAAATATATCACTGTAGAAGTATTACTTGATGGAGTATTATTGATTTTCTTCTTCCTTTTTTAATCCCTGCTTGGCATTCACCATCCTGATTTGATATTTAAGCATGATATTCCCAAAACTTAAAAATCTGTTCAAGTATACTTACTGCAAACCTTAGGGGATATAAATTCATAAACTTGTATAGAATTTGGATTCTTTAATAATTGAATTTGGTTTTATTCTACCCATGACACTGGTTTGGAAAAACATCTAAGATTCATCATTTCACAAAGAGTAAGTCATAATTATTGTTCTTCTTAACTGTTAAGAAAAAACAGTCATTTTTATGGTAATCATGAAAATTTCAATCTGAATTTCGAACTAAAAAAAATAAAAGAGTTAATATCTCACACTTTAATACATGAAGGTAATCTTTTGACTAAATAAAGTTCAAGTGAAGAAAAAACTTTTCACAGGATAACATAACATGAGCTAGACTGTATACACTATCAATGTCCAATGTTAGATAAAATAAATACACTATTCCTACACCCAATAACAGTTAAACTATATACATAATTCATGTCCAATTTTAGATAAAATATAAACACTATTCATACTGTGCCCAGTAACAGTTGAACTATATGCATAATTCATGTCCAATTTTGGATAAAATATAAACAATATTCGTACTCCCAGTAACAGTTAAACTATATACACTATTCATATGTCCAATTTTAGATAAAAATAAATGTACTGTTCGTGCACACAAATTTTTAATATTTTTCAGTAGCATGGATGCTTGCTCAATGAAAGATTCCGTTAGATTAGATAACTAAACTAAAAACGAAAGCTGTCTGAATTGATAACATTCTTCCTATTTATTGTTCTTGGGAACCTGGATGGAAAACGCACCCCCCCCCCAATAAACCCCACAGATTATAATGTATTCGATTATAAGTAATCAAATTATTAGCTATTTAAACAGCATTTCTTCAACAAAGCAGGTTGGAAGCTGACTACCATCTACGTAACTCTCAGCGTCATACCAATTCCTACATGATTCATTCAACGCGTTATAGGTTTTCATGCTTCCGACCTTCATTTACCTGTAAAATAGGAAGATCAAGTCCCAAATAAGTTGCAACAATGATACAGGTAAATATATATTTCAAATGCTGCAGTTCGGATTAGTGTGTCTATTGCAGTATATACGATTAAGCTGTTTGATGACAAAATTAAAGGCATTATTTGAGATTACACCTTTTCTTAGCTACAAATACCTGTGTTCTGGAGTCCATCATTGTTTTTTAACCATTAATTGCTAGTTCTGATCCTGGGTCATTGATGGATCGAATAACTCCAGTACTTAACTTTTTTCCTGACATCATGGAAGCGTGAGATATAACGCCAGGCCAAGCAAATGTTTCCTACTTACTTCTTTTCTAAAAGAATATGAGACCCATCTTTCCAGAGAGAATATATGTTGATATTCAGTGTAAAAACACGACATGTTTGAGACTTGTTTATAAGCAGAGCTAAAAGAAGTTACGAAAACATATAACTATTCTCCTGGTCTCTGATTTGATTTTGCATGCTCAAGTGGTATTCGGGAATTATACAGTGGTGGGCACATTTTATGGTCGAAAATGTAAGCGATGCTTGACTGGATGCTGCCAAAAGCAATCAGGTCCAATTTCCGGCTTTTAATTATGCTTTCTCTTGCCTTGAGACATCCTTTAATCATTGCCAATTCAGACCACCGTTATGAGAAGCAACAAAAACCATATTTTCCACGATAGTTTTGTTTAGGAAACTGATATGTGGTACCTTTGTGAAGTAACCTTGACCGTTATCAGGTATTAAAGAATACATCGAAGAGAAGAAAAGGAGTTACTCGTTCTGAATTCTGTTCTTGAAAGCCACCCCCCTTCAGAAGAATCTAGGGCTCAGGGTGATGTCTTACAACGTGTCTGTGTAAAGTATGATACAACAGTTCGAGCCTATTGCTGTTTATTCTTAAGAACCCTGAAAATATATGGTGATACCTCCAGGGGTGAAAACTGCAATCTAAGTGATATAGCACTCTTTTATTTGCCACCCAAACACAGTACCCCTGCGATATTGTTCCTCTACACTTTGCAGCATCTGTCTGCTTCTTCTGACTGAGGCATCGATAGGTCATGTCCTGGTTACAAGAGATGGATCTTTAGACGATAGCCGGAAACTCCAGTAAAGAGTTATCTCGATGCAGTCACTTTTGTAAACCAAATTGCATAACAATTAACTGGTCATTGATGCATGCAAGGTTTGCTGCCACAATTCCTACATAACAGAAAAACATTCGGAACGAGAGAGCTACGTAGGCACGTGGAATGTGTATTGTTAAATATGTGACTCTAAATTAGGAACCGTTTAATTAAAACATGTTATAATCACAGCGAAATGAGAGAAAAGATCATCTGTCAGAGGAAATTGCGGAAGAAATAAAACACTAACTTGCTGGTGCTTGTTGACGGATGGAATGTTACCTTTTTTATTGCAATTCTCTGTCTCATAATGACAATATAATACATTGACTATTATAACGGTTGTACAAAAAAAATCTTCGAAGTTGACATGGGGTGATGGGGTGGGGTGAGGTAGTGGATGGAATCATATTGTAAATTCTAAGAAAATCTTAACCCACTTGTCTCACGAATGATCAGATACATAGAGAAGAGTGTATGTAAATTGAAATGTCATAACTAATGGAAATCCATACCCAGAAAAGAACCCAAAAATTAGCACCAGAATAGTGAAAGATTTTAGACACTGCAGACAATATGAAACACCTCTCTAAATATTAGGGAGATTACGATGACTTCGGTCATTCGAAAATTCTCGTTAAGTATATTAGAATTACTTCCGTAGACGGAACGAAATGCAATTAAGAAACGGAATGCATTAGAAAACTCGCGAGAAATAAAGCTCCGGTTTGAAAGATCTTGCTGCAAAAGGAGGAAGAGGCAGAAAAAATATCAAAACCCGTCAACAAGAAGATTGAGAGCCAGTTGAGGAAAACACAAATTGGCCAATCTGTGATTTTTGTAGATAAACCTGTTGAAAACCAGCTCTTACAATTTGTATGACGTACGGTGTCAGCAGGAAAACAAAAAGAATCTAAACGTCCCCTTTGCTTGAAAATTGGAATATTGATAAAGTACCAGCAATTATGAGCCATGCAGACTAAATCAAGCATGAATCGTGAAATATACAGCAAATACGCGCCAGACGTGAAGACATTAGCATACTATAGAATATTTAAGTACCAGTATTTGTATATGCAAATAGAAACTACAGTCAATCTTACGTCATTTTCAGAGATCAAATTTGGTTCTAGATAGTATGAAAAAACTTTGCAGAGTCATTTAAAAGGAAAGATATAAACTTGACGAGTCGTGCCATTTTCAATGATTTAAAATCTCGTACACCCGTTCAATCTTCATTTTATAACTAATATTGTGTCACATTAAAAAGTCCATGTCACGATAATGCGCATGCCACAATTGTTTAAGTACCGTAACTCTTGCCAAATGAAATAAGCTTTATTAGTAAGTCTAGACATTCGTCATATGGCGTTCTTTTTATTTTAGGTCTCCATCGCTGATTTCCTTGATTTTGTTTTTAGTTTTCCATTTGATTCATGACTGTAGTTCATTGTTTACCGTTCATAATCGCACTTGTTCACGCTATATTTTATTTCTGCATTTGTTTCACACGAGTCATTTACGCGTGTTTTCACAAGTTGACCAGGGGAAAAAATGCTGTATAGTGCTTGATAATTTAAAACTCTTTTCTGGTCTTATATAACAGACGTTATACATTTTACATGATGCTTTACTAAATTGTGGGTCATTAACTGATGTAGATATTATGGGAGTTTGATTATCCTTGGATTCAGTAATTGATAATCATGAAGATATGTCATTTTTAAATCGAAACAAAAAACCTGGAATAAAATTCATGGAGGATATGGGATGATGGTGATGATGATCGTACCTGTCACACTGTTACAAAATATCATGCCTCCTTGTTTCCCAAAACATAATTAAATATATTTTGTTACAAAATATCATGCCTCCTTGTTTCCCAAAACATAATTAGATATATTTTGTGCACAATTTGCTTGATATTGTGTAGTGTCGGAATGAAAATGGAAAATTTAGTTCAAAATTTAGTTACTAAATTTGCTTAATTAAATTTATATAGTTCTGTCATTAACATATTCGTATTTATTCGTACCTTTTGTACTCATATGGTTTCATTTAAGCAGGCATAGACATTCTTCAAATAAATGTTTATTTTCAGCTGAAAATGTTTTGAGATTATTTTTATATACTTGAAGAAATATCAAGTGGACTTAAATTATATAAGCAAAAAAAAAAGATCTTTTTTTACTCCAACGTCATAGTTTACTAAACTATTGAAAGAAGTGATCACAACATATATAAAAGAATCAATCATGTGCCCTGGAGTTAGATAGGACAATTTTTCAGTCCCTCAAATATGCATGTAATTAGTTGTTGCTATCTCTTTTCTGTAACGAGCAATGTCGTCAATTTCATAATGTGAATAGACTGCGATGTGTTGCCAACGAAATGGATATCCTTTGTGTATTAGGCTAGATTGCTTTGATTTTATGTTACAGTGTGCAATAATGTGAGATAAACGAATCCGACAAGACTTCCTCACATGGACAAACTTTAATAGCACATGCATCGTGATTGGAGAATAATTGGTCCAATGTTATTTGGGGGGTTTTATTGGGGGAGGGAGTGGGGTGGGATAATTCGATGCTCTTAATATAAGATCTGCATAGTTCAGACAATCGTTCTTTTTTGGTTAATTTTAAACGTTGCAAATGAAATATTTAAATGGTAAAGTACAATTAAACATATTAACAGTTCGTAAAAAAATAGATAAAGAATTGATATAAAGTCGCATATCTACGTTTATTGAGAGATCTTACAATACATATGGTATGCATACAACATCATTTGTAGAAATTCGCTGACGCCATTAAAATACAGGAATACCAACAGTGTGTACGCGCTTTTAAGTCGAACCTAACTGCAAACAACACAGACCCCAAACGTCGTGCGTCGCATAATGCATTGGTATATTGGTGTTTATGCATATTGATTGGAATAGTCATTAGAAGAGGCAACATAGACCCTAACTTGCCTGCGCATTGTGCGACGGTTGATTGGGGTCTATGTTGTTTGTTGTTGGATTTAACTTATATACTGTATATTGACAAGTATTGTATTATAACAAAAATCTCATAACGTGTCATTATTCCCGTTTTGGCTTCATACCAGACATTCCAAACAAACAAATCCATTATTTTCTTTCACGGACTCCTGAAAAGACCTTCCTCATGGAAACATGCTGCTGGAACCAATTTCCTCACACTATTAAAGATATGATCTTTCCACCTGGATTATATTTTTTATCAATTTTTTTTTTCCTTCTTTGGCTGATGGTTTCAGAAGTTTTCAGGGAATGTATAATGTTTTGTGTTGGTCTGTGTGAATTTAGTGACGTTTAATTTTTACAGGAGGTATTAGAATCTTTAAATCTCCCTGCATGCACGATACGGTATCAAAGTTAAGTCTGTTCTTGTAATTGAAGTCCAATGTAAAAGTGTTCCTAGATATCTGACCTAAGTATTTCTACACTGAATACTCTTCGGTAAAGAAGAACTTTGTGATTGTTCAAAATGTTATAATTATTATTATTATTATTATTATTATTAGTAGTAGTAGTAGTAGTAGTAGTAGTAGTTTTGTAGTAGTAGTAGTATTCATGATGGTGATAACATTATTATTATTATTATTATTATTATTATTATTATCATTATTATTATTATCATTATTATTATTATTATTATTATTATTATTATTATTATTATTATTATTATTATTATTATTATTATTATTATTAAGTTTCTGATACAAGTCTAGACGCGAACAATTACAGAAACCAGAATACAGTATCCGCCAGTAAATATAAACCGTTATCCGTTCAACGGTGCAGGAAAGAGAAAAACGGAGACAGAACAGAATAAAGTATCTGCCGGTAAATGTCCACCGTGCAAGAGCGAGACAAAGAAAAGGCCTAAATACAGTAACCATCGGCCAAGATACACCGACATCCGTTATCTGTGGAGAGAGAGAGAGAGAGAGAGAGAGAGAGAGAGAGACAGAGACAGAGAGAGAGCATTATGGGAAGAACTTATTTCAGCAGCCGATAGGCGTGATCGAACTAGTGCGTCCAGAAGAGGAATGATGGTGCGTGACAAAAGTATCTTACAATTGCTAATTTTGTTCCATGCACGTTCTTCGCAGCTCTTGAAGCTTATTGTACCACCACAAAATTGACGGACACCTTTAAATATATCATAATGTACGAAATATGGCTAGGCAGGTCATTACATGAAACCATTGAATGAAAATATGTGCGTGAAATGGAAATTAAGGATTAATTCTCTCGCGATAATTCGTTTAAAATGAAGTGTTGTGTACCACTTACACGTGAAACTTTCATTATGTAACGAATAATTGAAGATGTCAAAATATAGCATATTGCTGGAACATGAATCTAATTGTTAGATGACTATGGGTAACAAATTTATCTTCAGTACTTTTAAAGCAAATCAAAAGTCAAATACCACCACACTCAAAGACCCTGACGGAAATGATCATATGCACTACAAGGCTTCGGGGTTGTTGTCTGCAGGAAATTTGTTTTTGGTTTGTTTGTTTTTTTGCGAAGGTTTTTTAAAAGGGTTTTGGGGTGTTTTTGGTGGTCATTTTTTAATTTTTTTTTGGTTTTCGTGGTTGTTTTTTGGGCGGGATTGTTACGTATATAGAAGAGCTTTTCTCTTCCTAAATGAGAAATTTATATGGAGTTTCCATATCCTAAAAACCCATCACAAAAAAATATATCATGACTTTAAAGAGAACGCAATGACAATGAAAACTTTTGTATTGCCTGTTATCATTACATTTTTCTAAAACATTATCGCACAAGTGTTAACATTAATAAAATCTCGGTGAAAGCAATTATCAAAAAATTCTCTGAAGTGGCTAATTTGTATAAAAAATTTTAAAAATTCTTTACGATAAAACTTTTCTAATGAGCTAAAAACATGATAAGAAGATAAATGTCGATGTATCATCATACAATCCAATCATTCATTCACTGCAAATTAAAACAGTCACATATAGACTACGAATATTTATTTTTTTCACAAATTTGACCAGAATAAATTTTTATAATTTACTGTCTAACATTTCAGGTGTAATCGAGTTTCATTGCTCAAAGACTCCCAAACACACACACACACACACACACACACACACACATACACACATACATATATATATATATATATATATATATATATATATATATATATATATATATATATATATATATATATATATATATATATATATATATATATATATATATATATATATATATATATATATATATATATATATATATATATATATATATATATATATATATATATATATATATATATATATATATATATATATATTCTTAAAGTAATTACAAATATTGAGAAATTCATTGAGTGAACATTTATTGACGAATTAAGGCATTTTTTCATTTTCCCTACTTTTCAAGCCAGATTCCCAAGTCTTGAAATAAAGTCGAAAGCATGCTTTCCAATAACAATATTAAATATAAATAAACAAAAAAGAAAAGGTGACGTGGTTTATCATAGTGGTGTGCTTTGTCAAGGCTGAGAAAACGATGATAAATGTCACTAAATTGCAGAATGTATTTATTCTAAATAGATATATTTATTTTCAAATTATGAATCAGCTTTTATATATCTAGCTGTTTTCGGAAGAGGATTTCGCATAATTAATTTACAAGAAATGCTAGAACATACATATACATGAATTCAATTTTCAGCTGTATTGATATAACTACCGTCTTATTGCAGAAGATGCCATATCCTGTATATACTTCATTTTTTGTCATAATATCGCTTGTTTTAATTTTTGTGTTTGATTGTCTCTAAAGACCTGTGTGTACCATTCATGATTTAACATTTTTGTCTTGCTCTATTTTGGTGTTTCAAATAATCATTTTTGTCTTGTTCCAAATTTGGTTTTACAAACAGTCAAGTATGTCTTTATCTACTTTGGTGTAAAGAAAAAATAGTAATATTTGTCTTGCTCTACGTTGGTGTTACTAATAGTCAATTTCGTCTTGCTGCTATTTTCGTGCAATAAATAGTCATTTTATCATTGTTTTTATTACAAGTAGAATTTTCAAGTCTTATTTACGCACCTGGTCCTTAATTTCAAAACAAATGGGTCAAATAAATAAATATGTATAAAACTAAGACGAACAGAAGTTAGTTTCTTCATTTATAACGTTGTTTTAACAAGTTTATTGTAAAGGAAATATATGTTATATTTTTTTCATTCATTTTAAAACAAAGCTGAAATTAATCGAGACTATTTCATGTGTATACACAATAGCCCGTATACGTTTATCCTAAATTTACTTTAAAAAGTCATTTATCATCTTTTTTTTTAAAAAAAAAAGACATAAGATGTAAATTATAAATTACTTTAAATGTATATAATTATCACTGTAATTTAAAAAAAAGTAATTATCCAACTTTATCTTACAAAACTGGATGATTCTTTGTTATATTTACTCACGTGTCTGTTACCTTAGTCTTAAGCTTTGTAAATTTGTAATTATAATTGTAATTTTAAGTGTAAATTTTCTATCGGTTTTTCTTTTGCAAAGTATTGTTTAATATATTCATAGATTTTTCCAGCTGAAAATGAAAGTTACATCAAATCTTGTGCAAATTCGACGCTAAAGCTTGTATGCATAGGACGTGAAATAATGTTTTGCATGTATGTATGTATGTATGTATGTATGTATGTATGTATGTATGTATGTATGTATGTATGTATGTATGTATGTATGTATGTATGTATGTATGTGTTTACGTATGTGACTTTGTAGATTCATAAAATTATTCTGTGAAAGGAAATAATTATTGCAAAAATGTAATGGTTTAAAATTGCTTTAAAGCAGAATTGCTTTAAAGTAGAAGATGACGAAACCTATTGTTCATGGATGACGTATTGCGAATTGAGAAATGCATATGTGAAAAGTTTCAAGTATAAATTACAATTAGTAGGAAGTACATGGGCCTTTAAAAGAGCGATGTGCTTTCCTTTCTGGTACGAAAAAAACGTTTAAAATCACTAAAAAAATTAAATAAATATGACTTCGTGTTTCTGTTTTTAAGTTGCAATATTATCCACGCTAAACATTATAAATAGATCATGTTAATCGTGATTTGCGTAGATTTAACTAAATTTAAAAACTTTTTTTCAAAGAAATAAAACATTTTAGTACTTGAACAATCATTGATTTTTTGTTTGCATTATTATAGTTTTTTTAATTGTATAACCTTCCCACAAAATATTTTAATGGATACTCTAATTGATGCTAATTGTAGATGAATTAGGTTTTGCATTATGTGTATTGGTTTAATGAGTATTAAGTTCTTTGTTTAATTGGATTGCGCTTTATAGAGAATAGATAAGAAACGATATTAAAATTTGCCCGAATTTGCATACCGACAAAGAGTATTTTGTGACAAACATTCAGCAAAATATATCTTTAAAATGTATGAGAGCATTTGATAGCTAGCCAAGCAACTATCTAAACAACTGTTATCTAACTCGATGACTAAATAAATAAATAAATACATACATACATACATACATACATACATACATACATACATACATACATACATACACACATACATACATACAGCACGTGAAAGAAGGCGTAGTTTCTACTTGTTTATGATGTTGTGCCAATAGATTATTTTTCTACCTGTATATTGACAAATTAAATTACCTGGGTAAAAATATGTTAATTATACTGCCATAACCATACTAGCATGTCATACTTCTGAAGAATGTAAATACCACAGGTTAAGTATCATCAGATTGGTAATACATGTATAAGACCTTGCACTTAATTTATGACGTCTTTGTTCCGATATAAAGTAACCTCGTTTTAATGTATTCCGATGCAGTAAATTAGAAATTTCTTGTCAATATATTAACTGACAATTAAAATTCCTAATTTATCCTTTCATGTTTAATAATGGTAAACAAAATTTCCTATATTTTCTTATCGATGACATAAATCGCTTTAACTTTTGTATATAAGATATGCAAATTTTTCACATACCTTGTGAGATATCGAACATTTATCAAGTAGCATTGTATGTTCGTCTTTCAACCAAAACTTATTCTCGTATTCATGATACTGTACCTCTACAAGAAAAAAGTTCGAAACAGTCGAAGTAACATTAGGTTATAAAAATCTTCTATGTGTTTAAATATTTTTCAGCCCATAATGATGAATTAAAACGATGATCAAAAGTTTCAAGAAATCATAAATCAAAGTCCTTATAATATTTATGTCTGCCTTGGCAAGCATTGGGAGTGTTGCTCAATAAACCAGGTGTTGAATACATCTCAGGTGTTAGACATATGACACTTGTTGTTGTCAATAAAATAACACATGCTGATAAACGATCGGTTATAATCAATACAATCAGCATCACGTGATAGCAACTCCAAAAATATGTATGCCCAAGCTGGCCTTGCGCATCAAGGTACGTAAATGACGTTGCATCCTAGACGGACCTGTTTATTCTCTCTATTCTACTTGTCTTCGCCTCTGTATTTTTCTCACAAACGTAGGGAACATTTATTCTTATTCCTTTTTTTATATAAAAAAAGGATGATGTCATGACAAAAGAGGTCAAAGCGACAAGTGTCATTTGCTGCTTGTGAAAATCATTTAATTCCTGGAAGGAGACTTCGGGGTGAAGTGTTTGCGCCGTAAAATTCGTAGTGTATTGTTAGAAAGTATCTCTTCTTGTGGGGGGGGGGGGCTGTGGTAAAAATGTTAGAATAAACAGATACGAAATCCGAGGCATATTGCACGAAACTGGTGTCATAATCGATTCAATCAAATTCAGTACTACATTTCTCTCTCTCTCTCTCTCTCTCACTCTCTCTCTCTCTCTCTCTCTCACACACACACAAACACACACACACACACACACACATATATATATATATATATATATATATATATAGAGAGAGAGAGAGAGAGAGAGAGAGAGAGAGAGAGAGAGAGATTTAGAGTGATGATCGAAACTTACATTGTTAATCTGATGATTTCCTTTCGTACTCCCTAATCTAATGTTGAATTTACTTTTATTTATTTTTTTTTCAGAATGATCTCGATAATTTGAAAACATTCCAAATAATGGGAAGGATTTAAAGAAAAGTATAGAGAAAATGATAGTTACTTCGATTTTCTCCACTTCAGCTGATTACCTCAGTGATTTGTTTCAACTCAAATGCGTTTTTTCTCTTCTAACTAAGATAGCCACAATTAGGATGAGGTCCCGTTAAACACTACTACATACGACGTGGTCACCATGTCTTTCCAAGGCTATTATAAAATGAAGCACTCCCTACCTATTAAATTGAAGAACGGGGGTGGGGTGATAACATCTTTTGTCTTAAAAAGGGGAAAAGTGCATTATACATTGCAAAAAAAAAAACCTGTCTCTAATGCAGTTCTTCGACTTTATTATTTTCAAATCAAGAAACAAAAATACGTATCATCTCTTTAATCATATTCCATTTTTATTAGATGCAACGACCTCCTCTGCCTCAACACGTGGATTAAATTTCGACGTTGCTCGAAAAATTGAGACTATTAATCTATACTTAGTGGTTCAGTAATTGCCGATGTATTCCAAACATAATCATTTATATTTACTCCTTTGTACGCCATAATTCAAATTATGGAAGCATGGAATGGACATTGATAAAAGTATGATCTGTAGCCACGACAAGAGATAACGTTTTCTGTATTTTATTTAATACTGCCTGTTCTATTCTTCTGTACCAAACAGATGTACGTGGTGAGTGTTTATTTTTCCTTTTCTCATTATTTCTCATTTTGCGTATTGTAACTTCCTTTTCAGGCCAGGAATGTCTTTCCACAGTATATAGTTTTACCATAATGTAACTCAAAGAAATATCATTTTTAAGTTTGAATTACTTTAAAGAAACAACTGTCCATTAATTTATATAAAACAACATGTAGCTATTACCGACGAAAAATTAATGAAAAAAGTTAACGTTTTAATTTGACTTGTTGACCAAAATGTTTTCTTTAATTACTTTATAGGAAGGGAGGCAAGCGATATGATATTTAAATAGTACATTTTTACTATATACTGTAATACTTGCAAATATTAACTTTTAATTATGCCAGCAACAAAAGGTTATATGCTATCCACAGAGGCAGACATTCGTTGCATTTGCAGTGGCTCGTGGGTAAGGGTTTTGGTTTTGTTACGAGGATTCGGGTTCGATTCCAACCATGAATTCAAATGGTATTGGCTGCCAATGCCTGTACCTTGCCAAATAACTTGACTAAACTTACTTATGCACGATATAATCTTCATATCAATCGAAATCTATTATCAAAATTTATCTACGTTCCAACGAATGATTCAGACGTAGAAACTATGAACTAAAAGAAGTCAAATTAAATATTATTGCAAATTTCAAACATTTAAAAGCTAAGGAGTAATCCTGTGTGTATATTTCGTGTTTTTATAGGTACATGTGCCTATACGCATACTTATATATCCCCGTACCTGTCCGCCTTTCTGCTGAAAACATGCATTCATACGTACAGAGAGATATGACTAGAAAGATATATTCTTTAGTTGTTACATACATACATACATACATACATACATACATACATACATACATACATACATGACTGTTTATACATGTATCCGTCCATCCATTCATACACGCATGAGCATAATTTCTTCCTGAAAAAAAAAAAAAAGGAGTTACGCTTGCTTGCCGCAACGAACTTTTAATAAATGAACATGTCTATTATTAGATACATAAATTTGCATATCAGCACTGCTCCTAGTCGTTATGCATGCTGTATCGGAAAAAACCAGACATGACGTAAGTGACTAGACGATGTGACCTTAAAAACATTTTGGCGGGAAAGCTTTTGAGGCCCATGTAGGGGATGTTTGGACTCCGTATTATCGAACAAATTGTGTGTTTTTCCTTAAAAGTTATAACAGAAGTTTTACAGCTGATTTCTTTTATATGTTTCTCTGATAGAATATCCCAATTCGTTATAGTAGTGTGTGATAGAAACGTATCCACCAGGTAAATCTTCCGTCATGAATTGTATCGAAGAACTACTTCACAAATTTGATTAATACTAATATTCCTACGCAGCAAATGTCCTTGACTTGCTTTTTTCGAATCATTCTTACCGTAGTGATAGACTAAGACAAAAAAAAACAACAAAAAAAACCAAACCAGATACATAATTGCACATGCCCTTCCTAAAAGGAATTGTAAACGATATGGGTACAATCCTCTGTGTAAATTAGGTGCACTTGGAAAGACTGATCCAATATATAATGAATTTCATTTATTGTATATATCTTCTCTTTGGATTTATATTATACTTCCGAACACGTTTATCACTTATCATATATTGTAGAATAATGCATTGTTTACAAATTATTATAACTATTTGTACGCGTTTGTATCACAGGAAATCTATTCATATAAAATTCTTAAACATTATTTGTTATATGCAATGAAACTTTAAGCAGTACCAGACGTAAAAATCACTTATCAAAACTCATGGTAATTTTATGGATAGATAGGTTTCTTAATATCTGAAAGAATATATTTTTGTGGAACATCACGGAATGATAGGAATATTTTTGTTGAATGAAGTAGAAGATCCACGTATATTTTGCCTGGTGTTCTATAGCATACTTTTTTTTCACTATTTAACTTTATTTAACATTTTAAAAACCAATATAGAGTTCATCACATTGAAATAATATAGTTTATGTACCAGTGTTCAGAAAGGCATGTAAAACCACCAGAAATCGTGGCCTTCCTTTCATATAAGACTGTCTGATTTTTTAAATTATACATGTGATAATCGTTGTTAACCTGGTCCGTTTTGATTGTTCAATTTTATTGTGACATAAGGAAATGTGATTTAACTTTGCAATATCTATATTTTATCAAAGAAAAATTTGGTCAGAAAGATTATTGAATAAATTGGGCATCTTTAAGGTAAATTAGTTACCCATTGCTAATTTATATAATGTATATATCTCTAATGACAGTCACTGATAGCGATGTTTATCTGAGCTTTGAAAAGTAGCAAACCCGACTTAATATACTGGTAGGTAATTCTTTGATATATATCTTTCAATTGTATTTTGTTTACTTTTTTCTCTTGTTCTTTTTCATGCATTTCATTTAATGATAGGGTGTACAACATATGACCTTTAAATGCTTAGAACGGTAATTTTGGTGCCTTTATTTTTTATAGGAAATGATAATACATAGAGGACAAAGTTTATATTGTATAAAACAAGGAATAATTAGTTGAACAAGAGTTAAATTCAATTTACGTATAAGATATAAAAGTGGAAATGTTTATGTCTTTATAATTACACCTCTCTCTCTCTCTCTCTCTCTCTCTCTCTCTATATATATATATATATATATATATATATATATATATATATATATATATATATATATATATATATATATATATATATATATATATATATATATATATATATATATACACACACACACACACACATATGGAAAAATTTAATATACCTCGAACTAGAAGAAATAGAAAATTAGAAGCAATTTACAACAGTCAACAGTGCAGATAAAATGGCTGTTTCCATGTATGTATCTCTTTTTTGTCCATTCAGTGACTTTCTATTGTGTAAATAAATGTATGTATATTCATTGTCTTTAGTAAAGCAGAATTTGAATGGAAGTGGAAATGAAAATAATGGCTACAAAATTCAAAAGAGATTTCTAGTAAGAGATTTTTTAGAAATGCTTATTTCTGCAGCAAAACAGTCTGTTATTGACATTGATAACGACACCTTTTGTGTATTACCATTGATAATGACACCTTTTGTGTATTACCATTGATAATGACACCTTTTGTGTATTACCATTGATACTGACACCTTTTGAGCATTATCAGCAAAGTATTTAAATATCTTTTTAAAAATATGGTACGTATGTATGTATGTATGTATGTATGTATGTATGTATGTATGTATGTATTCGTTTATGTGTGTGTGTGTGTGTGTGTCTATTTCAAACCACAAACATAATATTATTTAAAGTAAAGATTATACATCATTAAAGTTTAAAGACTTCGCTGAAAAATAATTTATGTTTGCAACGCATAGGTTTTGCTCTAGCTGGTGGAATTCTTGAAGGGAACATGTTTGCATTAGTAGAAATATGCTTCCTAGTTGTCTCCCTTAGACTGTCCTTTCTTTTATGCAAAATTTGAGATTATAGCAGTGATAAACGATAGAATATCAGTGAAGTATTTTTCTGTTCTCATTTTCATTACAAGTGACAATGGGTTATAAATATAATAAATTTAATATGTACACACTGTACGTACTTATGTATGTATGTATGTATGTATGTATGTATGTATGTATGTATGTATGTATGTATGTATGTATTTTTCATTCTGCCTCATTATCCCCCTAGACACTTTAAACATGGTATGGGGATCCCAAAAGTTTCTTTAATCTGTTAAACTCTATCATAAATATGTTTTTAAACATTTTTTCTTAAACTAAAAGCGGTTAATTTGTTTCTTTAAATATCGACTAAATATGCGTATTCTCTCTCTCTCTCTCTCTCTCTCTCTCTCTCTCAGAGACAAATAGTGTACAACAGTCCTGATCAGGATGGAATATATGTCGATCTTTACTTACAAAAGAAATCATGGAAATAACCCTAGCATGATTATATTGCTCTCTGTGTTTGGTTTTTATTTCCTGAATTTTAAAATCATGTTCTTTCGAATTATATATTTAATATTTGTTGACTTGTGATACTTCTTGATACAATAAAAAGACCCACTACCACCACCACTCGAAATAATATATCGTCACGGAAAAAAAATCTCTTTTTTTTCTTTCCAAAATCATGCCCCTGAATTACATGTATATCACAGTATTTACCTAAAAGTATCATCTGGGTACGTTTGAGAATGAAAACTAACATTAATTTTCTCAGTAAATCGCATACCTCAAAATATGCTCAAAAGTTTCAGCTGAAATAATGACCTATAAAATGTAAAATCACTTCTTTCTCTTTAAAATGAAGTATTGATTTAACTATATTCAAGGGTAACATCCTTATACGTCAAACGTTTTGTTTGCTTTTTTATTAGAAAAAAGAAACTTCGAAACGCCTCCACTTCTTGCTGGGCCGGAAATAATAGCGTAAAAATATATATCGTTTGACTGCATGTCCTCTGTATTGATATTTACGAATGATACAATTGAAGTCTTTTTTTAAATGGAACAAGAACAATTTACATCATTAATAATTTTGCTTTGGACTAGATTTCCTTATTCGTTAATACAAGAGACAAAGCCATTTTGTTAACATGCTGAAATAAATGTAGTGCACAGCATCAAAGCAAGACACATGAAAATTGTATGTAATTCTAACAGCATATATCGCAAATTTCACCAGAAACAATTATTTGAGTGATGCGGAGTGATGGTGCCATTTTATGGAATTATTCATCTAAAAAATTATTTGAGCGATGCATCCATTTTGTGGAATTAGTTATTTGATTATGAACACGACAACATATACCATCCTTACTCGCTTATAAGTCGAATCCAACTGCAAACTACACATTCCCAGGGCCAGACCCGCATAGTGCGCATCAAATCTGGGTCTGGGCAGTTTGGTAGGAGTAATCAGTACAACCAGCGGCATACATAAACCATGAGCTGCAGTGCATTATGCCACAGATCCGGATCTTTCTGGATTAACGTTTGACTCGATTAATAAGCGAGTTATAAGATACTTTTTGTTATCAATGACTGTAGTACAAGATTTCTCCAAGCGTATTTAGCACGACGATTTTACTGACAAATATGATGGCAGTTATTTTTGTCGTTTTCTTCAAATTATCTGATTATTTTTTAGACATAAGGAAATATTTGGCATATTGATATGCACGTTACTAATCTAACCTCAAATAGCGTCAATCAATTTTTAATGTAACCTGAAGTGTACATTCGATTTTTATTTCTGTGCACGTACACAACATCAGGTAACTCTGAATGAATGCCGACTGAATTTTGTGTTCACGCCGTGCACACAATGTAATATCCGTTGCAAACAAATTAATAAAACAAAGCATGGATACACTTTTACTACTTACTTGTTTATTCTATTCATTACTCAAAACAAACTACGCAGAACCATATCTGTCGGCGCATATTGTGACTGCAGATCTGGGACTGTGCAGTTTGCAGTTGAACTCATCTTATAAGTGAGTATATACGGTGCTAGTTTATGGTTCCTTGTCGTTTGTTTTCTGCATTAATTCCTCATTCTTTCAACTTTTTAAAACCATTTAACGGGAACAACAAGTATCCTTATTTTATGATCCTACCAGTTTTGCTCAGGTATATTCAGAAATGTGATATCATATTATATTTAAAATGTAATATATAAAACATTTTTTTTATAAGAAATGTATGTAAATTTGCAAATAACATGTATCAGAATACTTGAAGATAGAATCAAATTTGAAACTTGAATATTAAATCAAATTTGAAACATTTTAACTTATTATACTAAAATAAAGCACTAATTCAACGAAGGTTTGACGCTTTAAAAAAAAGAAGAATCTCCGAGGCAACATCTTAATAAACTTGTTGAACAAGCGTGATTCTGAAGAACAGCATCTTTATGGAATATAACTTATTACTGAAAGAGAGGGACTGGGAATGAATCCATCGAACAGAATCACACCTAATAGTGCTGATGACAATAAGGGAATGTATATAGGAGGCCTTCATCCACAAAAATCTACTTTAGACCACAAATTAAGAAATCGTTTGCAATAGCATGCTCTTGGACAGTAACATAAATTTTTCGGCACAACCTGTGAACCATTTTCTATATCTTGAATTTATAGACTGTTGAACTACGTAAGAGGAGTAAGAAGACCAAGCCCTCGATTTTCTTCATATTTTCTTTAAAAATAAATGGACCATAAACTACGTAAGTAATGACAATACAGTTACACCCATTAGACCTGAAGCTTGCTCTTCTAAACTCTATGAACTTTGATAAAACGGACAAATAAGAAGAGAAAGACAAAGAATGTTAATTACGAAGTAGATGTGAGAAGACAGAAAAGACACGCACAGAGATGAATTTCAAAACAAGTAGTAATTCGATAATTCCATCTCGAAAAATATGCACGAGAAGTGTCATGTCGCATACAGAATGATGTCAGTTTACCAAGATGTCGGAGCAATATAAGTAAATAAGGAAATAATCCAGAGAGAGAGAGAGAGAGAGAGAGAGAGAGAGAGAGAGAGAGGAGGTGCGAGTCATATTGTATGCAATAACACTTTTTGGAACCTGCTTCTAACATGTAGCAAAGAATTTTTAAAAAGGCTGAAAAGGCTGAATTTGCATAATATGGATGGAAACCAGGTAAGTCCGAACTGATATACTATGAATGGGTACCAGGACAGGCTGAGCTGGCATAATATGAAGAGGTTCTGGGTAAGGGTGAGTTGCCGTAATATGGAAGGGTAACAGGTCAGGATGAGTTGGCATAATATGAAGGGGTACTATGTAAGGTTGAGTTCATATCATACGGAAGGGTACAAGGTCAGACTGGCAGAGGTGACGGGCAAAACTAACTAACTAACAAGGTCAGACTGAGTTGGCAGTATAAGATGGGGTACCAGGTCAACATTATTCACCACTGACCCCTTCTTAAAAGACATTGATGAGGCCCTAAAAAATCATTACGTTTTCTATCCTTGTATGCATCAAAGTATTACAACAGCAATAAAGAAAACAAAATCATACCAGCAAGATTAAAATCCATTTGATTAGGAGTTTTGAAAGGTCTCCTATGATATCCCTTTTATTATTTAAACTTTTTATTATTATTATTATTATTACTATTATTATTATCTTTATTACTTGTTTATGCCGTTATCGTCTTCAGCATATTTGTAACGTTGAAATAATCATATATTCTCTGATTCTGGTGCGTGATGATGCAGGTTCCTACAGAAAAAGTAGATATCAAACGCCCAGATATAAAAAGTCTACAATCCCGTGCCCTGGTTTAGTAGTTTCTTTTAATGAAAAGTTTTGTTTTGGGTTTTAAAGTCGATATGTTCTGATTTGTACAAAATTATTACTAAATATGAACAGAAAACAACAACGAAACATTTCGATTATTAACTGCTATTGTTAATTACGCACTTTTACTACCGCATGGAATTTAATGTCAAACATTGTTCTTTTTGATGTTGTTTGTTTGTTTTTGGAGGAAGGGTTGTAATCATAACCGTATATATAATTAAGAAAATTTTATCATAAGGCTTTTCTCCATTTGCTACCAAAATTATGAATTTGGCAACCGAAACTGTTCCGGAATGCTACTTTGTTTCAATATTAATAGCACACATTCGATAAACAGCAGAATAAACATTGTGTTGTATGAAACATGTGAAGGTTTTGTGCAATGCATTAAAATGTAGTTAACAAAAACAGTTATCACCTAGAGAAGTTACTTATAAAAACTAATTCTCTATCAAAATTTGTTTAAACATTACTGTCAAGATTAATTCTGTATCAAATATGTCAAGACATTTCTGTAAAGATTAATGCTGCTTTAAAATAAGTCAAGACATTCTTGTATACTCAACCTCTGTCAAAATAAGTCAAGACATTCTTGTATTGTCAACCTCTGTCAAAATAAGTCAAGACATTCTTGCATAGTCAACCTCTGTCAACATAAGTCAAGACATTCTTGCATAGTCAACCTCTGTCAACATAAGTCAAGACATTCTTGTATAGTCAACCTCTGTCAACATAAGTCAAGACATTCTTGTATAGTCAACCTCTGTCAAAATAAGTCAAGACATTCTTGTATACTCAATCTCTGTCAAAATAAGTAAAGACATTCTTGTAAAGACTAACCTTTGTATCAAAATAAGTCAAGACATTCTTGTAAAGAGTACCTTTGTATCAAAATAAGCCAAAACATTCTTGTAAAGACTACCTTTGTATCAAAATAAGTCAAGACATTCTTGTAAAGTCTAACTTTGTATCAAAATAAGCCAAGACATTCTTGTAAAGTCTAACTTTGTATCAAATAAGTCAAGACATTCTTGTAAAGACTATGTCAAAATATGTCGAGACATGTTATCAAGACTAACATGTTAGATATTGTATTTGTAAATTTCTTTTACAACCTAAAATTATAATTCATAAGTGTTTATAGTATCACTGGTTTGGTTTAACGCCATTTTCCAGCACATGATAAGCTATACTTGGCATCCAGTATATTTCAGAATTAAGGCTTTTGGGGACCTGAGACACTTAATATAATATGGAGGGGATCATTATAGATCTACAAATACACCCTGAAAGGAGACCTTAAGCTGTCTTTTATATTAGGCTAAATATAAGCTTAGATCTTTACGTGGTCTATTTAAATAAATGTAATGTTATCCATGGCAACCGGAATGGTCCCCATCATAATGGGGGCCCAGGGCACACCATTTAATCCGATCCTGGTATATTTGGCAGAGGAAGAACCCGGGAGAACCTCAGGAAGAACCATTGACCAAACATATTTATTTACCCACGTTGACCGAATCTGAGATTCGAACCCACGCGGACAGAGATAATATGTGAGAAATTTGTAAAGGCGAGCGCCTTTGACCACTCGACCATACGAGTTTTCATAAGTGGTTTGAAGAATTATAATTAATGTTTAGAAATATTCTCTTCAAAGAGATTGTTTTATTTAATTAATGAAATAAGAAAACAGAAGTTTTCAGCCCTGAAAAGATAAATTTCTTATGATCGTATAATATTGCAAGTTATATTGATGGTACATATATGATTATTATGCTCATTTATGTTTAATTAGTATTTATTATTTTATGTTCTTTATTGTTACTCGAAGTTCTACTAATAAAAAAAAGAAACATACATACATACATACATACATACACATATACACACACGCACGCACGCACGCACGCATGCACACACACACATACATACATACATACATACATACATACATACATACATACATACATACATACATACATGCATACAGACATACAGACAGACAGACAGACAAACAGACAGACAGACAGACGAAGATGATGAGGACGATTATATATATTATATATATTATATAGGAATGGCGATGGTGTATTATTGGTGGTGTGTGTTACTATTAGTTATTCATAATAACGTTCCCTTTACATATCATCATCGACAGTACAAAAGAATCTGAATGATTATTAATGACTTTCCACGACAACTCGAGATTCGCATTCGGAAACCTGTACCCTTCAAACTTTCCATATACTGGCAAGGTCATTATGGATATATAGGTCACATTATCAGACAATACTTGCATAAATCCATGGCCAGACGTCTAGGTCATCAATTGTCTAATAGCTGTTGGCAGACTTTGTGCAAACGTATTAGATATAACCTGTACTAATACAAAAACCCCGAGACAGTCACAGCCAATAAATATTCTAATATAGACACAAAAGTGTCATGATACGATGATGAATGGATTACAAGTTGATAATATGCAGTCGCAGATGTAGCAACTCTGTGTTGATTTATACATCTAGCTTTTTTAATGTTTTAGCACATTATATTCAATCAGACGACAACCAAAAATAACGAATGGTGGTCTGCATAGATGCAATATCATGTTTGCATCAACATACGACTGACATTTTCCCAGGGAAAATGCATAACAGAATGATATCCCACCCATATATTTATTACCAACGCGGTTTTATCTATTCTGTACGACTTTTTTTTTTATAGACGCCTATAAACTCGCATCAGGAAAAAAAACAACGAAATGTAGCAGAAGTATTGCGTGGCGATAGGAGTTTGCGTTTTGGATTCGTCTTTTTTTCTGTTCCTTTGTATGATTACAAGCACTTCCACTCCTAGCACAATCACTGGTCAAGCTTTCACAATTGTCTGTGATGTCATAGTACTATTCTTGCAAAGAGTTGTCCTTCAATTTAACATTATGTTATGTTATGTTATGTTATGTTATGTTATGTTATGTTATGTTATGTTATGTTATGTTATGTTATGTTTAGTTAAGTTACGTTATGTTATGTTAGTTACGTTATGGTGTGTCGTGTCGTGTCGTGTCGTATCGTATCATATCATATCATATATTATATTATATTATATTATATTATATTATATTATATTATATTATATTATATTATAATTGAATAATAAGCCTTCGATGGCAAAAAGAATGATATAGGCTTGAACAAACCGATTATTCTTGCCACCTGTTTCCAGAAACATGTCCTGGTGTCATGCCTGCCGTATAGATAGTTCCAGTGGAGCCGAGTTTCAAAAATTGCAAACCTGTATTTTATGTTTTTTACGCTTCTAGGCTTTTACGTACACAATATGTCAAACAAAAGTCTTCTAGTATTACATTGAAGGGACAAATTTAAAGGACAACTTTCTTCACTCGATACAAATTACTTCCAAGATACATGACAAGCTCTGAGTTGATAGAATATTTCATTATCTAATAAAGGAAGCAATGTGAAGTATACCATGTATTGTCGCTTTTTAACAACACTGTTTCCCCATTTGTGGTGAGATAGACGCCAATCGTTTCTCGCAGGAGCAGTCTTAGGCCGATAGGACCGATTTGGCCCAGTCTGTCCCCTCTCTCACATGGGCCCCGCGCATTAGTAATTTTAACTAATATACCTATAGAGAGAAAGTAATTTTAAAGCGATGGAAGACAATTTTTAAGTTCAATATCATATAAAACTTGTTTAAAAGTTTATTTGCCAATGTCATCCTCAGAGGGTGCCCGCGCGTAAATACAGGGTGCCCCGCAAAAATGGTACTAATCGGGCCCCGCGTTTGTTAAGCCCGGTGCTGTTTTCTCGCAGCCAAAAAATTTAAACGAGGCATTCAAATTTTAAAATTTCTTTTCTTCCGGTGGATGGTGGGGAGGTCCTTCATGTTTTCACCAAACGAGATACAAAAATGTACCTTTATAATCATAATCGATATTGATATGTAATACTTTGTTCTTACGGGATGTAGAATGGTTAAAAAAGTATGTTTAATAATACATTTATAAATTTCAGGTCTGTTTCAAAATAACAGAAAATAACAAGATCTATTAAGCATTGTTGCTACAGTCAGTTTTTGTCTTCAACTTGAAAAAAAAAATGAATTCACGGATTCTACCAAACATATTATCTATATATTATGAATAATTAATTGCATTAATTAAATTTAAACTACATTTTATTAATGCTTATAATAGTGGTTAAAATAATGTTAAAGACCCTAGTTACTTCGCGTCATAGTACTATTCGTTTAAATTTATACAAATCTTTGAAAGAGGAAAATGAAATCTCAAGGACATTGGTTTTATAAAACTTTAAAGTACATTTTATGCTCATTGATTTTGTAATTTTAAAGTTTAAAGGTGTGCGTTATTTCAAGTCGATGTCATGTGTACTTTTATTTTTTCAACTGTATGTGAGAAGGTTTCACGAAATCTTGTGGTTTTAAAGCTATAAAAACGTTCAGCACTTTAACCATTACATCAGATTGCGATGCTCGATTACAGCATAGAAGGTGTGCAAAGAAAAGAAAACTACTGGGCAGGATAACCACAGAATGTGCGTAACAATTATTAAACACAGATAAAATATATTATCAGTCAAAAATCTAGACAGTCCAATCAGCAAAACAAATTGAGATACTAACTAAATGGTGTCTTGACAAATTGCAATCAGAATCAGTCCATTATTGGGATGGTATATAATTTTTCACAGAAAAGTCCTAATGATGATAAAGGATTTGCAATTCATGGTTTTCGTGCACATTATCTTGACCTGACATGTTATATTCATTCCTGTATACATTTTTCAGCCATATGGTAAAGGAATAGGATGTTTCAGGACAAGGATGCCACACGGTGATACAAAATTTAATACTTTTCAACAATTCATTATACCTTGTCACAGCATCTGAATAAGGAACCCTATGACATCACATCAACGAAAATATAACAAGGCAAAGCATAATGCAGCAAGTTGAATATTGGCATAGGTCTTTCGAGACCTATGGATCCAATATTTAAGGCGGACGAAACTTAAAATCATACAATGTTCCTGCAATATTCATTTGCATACTGGTTTGTAATTGAAACAAAAATCAAAGAATCTAGTAATATCATATCTTTAAAACAATGCAGAAAACTGAAAACTCGGAACCATTTAGATGTTGGCAAATCGGTCATTTCAATTTGGCAAGAACTCTCTTGTTTTTATCTTGCCCGTATGAAACCTGTTTATCAGATTTGCAGCACCGTGCCTTGCCATGGACATTGACTTTTTCCTTTATAACATTTGCTTGACAAGAACGATCTCTCAAAGATTCTGTGCGCTGGAAAGAATGCTGCTTATACATACATACATACATACATACATACATACATACATATAAAATTTCCTATATGTGCGACAAAAATAAGAAGATATGAAGGTGATATGAGTAGATATATAATGAATTTTGAAGTGGAAATAGTGTATTATCACGAGCGGCAAGGTTACAAGAAGAAATTCGAATGTTTCGACTTCACAAGTGAAATATCTTTTGTTAACTAGTATAAATAACGAGGATTTGTAATATATATTTTGGAAGGCAAATAACGTCGACTTGTATGGATTTTCTCCTATATGTGCCAATGGGATAACATTAGAAACGAACAACCCGTATTACCACATCGATAAAAGAAGTTCCGAATTATGGACAGTGACTTCTTATGTCCTGCATATAACACTTCAAACTGTGTCACTTGTATAAATAATGACTGTTTTCATAAGAAATATGAAACGAGATTTAGTTCGATGACAAACATTTTGTGCGGATGGATGATGTAAATATTGTTATGGTTGGAGTTACATCATTACGTAGCGATTGGATGCGACAGCCTTCAAAGCGTAACGTCTGTAACTTCAATATTGAAATGATCTGGAGTTTAATTTGTACAAGTTGGCATATTTATATCTGTATTTAAACGTGAATTATATTGTCTTGACAAGCCAACAATCTACTTTGGGGAAGGAGAAAGAGAGTAGTAGTAGAAGATGAAGAACAAGAAAGAAAGAAAGAAAAAAGAAGTAGAAGAAAATGAATTACGCCTAAACATTGAAATGTGTCATACGTAAGGACAGGTACATTTCTTAAATGGCAAAAGAAAGATGTTCTAGAGATGACGATTTTACAAAGAGATACAAAACATTTCAGAGACGATAACGTTAGACTTCAATATGGAACTTTAAAACAATAATGGAATAAACTCACAAATAGTTACAATGGAGAACACCAAAATGTCATCCGCCAGTGTAAGCGTATTAAATACCAGAATGTGAAATTATTAATAATCAGATGTGTTTTAATACATATAAAGGTCGTAAAGGCAACACATTAAAAGGTCGGAAGGCATATTCACGAAGAATAGGGGAAAGGAAAGACTAGATAACACATTACAATAATTGTTATTATAAATATATTTTAACAGGATAAAGAGTGTCACAACAATAAGACCAAAAGCAATAGCAAACTTCTTTGTATTTATTTATATTTTCATCGCAGGCCACACGCATGTAGCAGATGGCCATAATTTTGTTAATTCTTCAATGATCTTAAAAGGATTAATATATTAATTCTGTATTCGGTTTAACCTCCTCATCCCACGTCCAAGCATTTAATCCCTTTGAGAAGGAAAAGAGACAAACGTGTGCTAAAACAAGCCACAGAGAAAGCACGTATTTTTAGGGGATACGTCCTATGGTATCTGATTCATAGTCGTATATAAAACAAAGTACTACACTGATTTTGTTAATTGCATCCCAATTATTAGAGAACTTATTTGTCATTATATATTTAAAGGATTAAATAAAATAACCGAAAACAAATCTGACCAGTACATCCATCATAATAGAAAACCTATGGGTAGAAAACATGTATTCTTGTATCAAGTATGCAGTTTTCTAACTTACCTTACAAACAAAACATATTTTACGATAACCAGTACTTCTGATGGTCAGTTATATCGTTTTGGACTGCTGGTGGTCATTCATATAGTTCTGGACTAATCAAGCGATTGTTAGATGAATTAACAACCAATACAACCTGACAAACAAAGAAATATTTTAGAGATCTGAGTCAAATGGACTATTAATTTTCAATGGTGGACACTGTAAATTGTACATGTATGTGCTTCATGGTAGGATGTTTAAAGATTCACTTGTTTGGTTTAGCAACGACGAAGCAAGGAGCGAAGAGTATCATACGCGCATACATAAAAAGGTCGGAATGCACATTCAGGAAGAATAGGGGAAGGGAAAGACAGATAACATATTACAATAATTGTTATTAGAAATATATTTTAACAGGATAAAGAGTGTCACAACAAGAAGACCAAAAGCAATAGCAAACCTCTTTTTATTTATTTTTAATTTCATCACAGGCCACACGCATGTAGCATATGAGAAGAGAAAAAATTATTATTGGTGACAATTTGTGTTTTGAACAGGTTAATAGGTTGAACATGACTTTCAGTATGCGAAAAGAAAACATATATACACAGTATTTAGGAAAAGAATGAGAGAGACGAATCATTCGACATTCACTGCGATATTTCTAATGTTTTAAGGTTTAAAATCTACATATTCGAGTGTACATTACTTTGACAGATAGGTAATAAATTTATACTGCCAATCAGATTTTATATAACCACTGACATAATATAATGTTGTTTATTTAATGAGGTAAAACATAAATAAAAAAGTTTACTTTGAAGAATTTCAGGCTGCTTTAAACCTAAAACACATTCTATCGGTGGACGTTCCTCCTTCCTTTTAATAAGTCGGTGAGTTAAGTACTGTAGCTAGAGTAAAAGTCAATACTAGTAGCAGCAGTCTTCATTTTAAAACTTCAGTAAATACACAATAATTGTCTAAAACTAAAAGTCCCAGAAATGAAACCTCTTTATATAAATCACCCTGAGCTTTAAAATGCAGTCTGAAACAATATTTTAGATTTTTAGATGAATAAAATTGTAAAATGGATGATTGATAATTGACTAGCAGAGTTAAATCAAGTGAAAGCAATACAAAAATGTCATACAACTGATCAATCTGACAACTTATTAGCATGTTCCGATAACTCATTAGAATGCTCCGAAAACTCATAACCAGGTCACGATAACTTACTGGCGTAATCTGATAATTCATTAGCATCCCGTTTTTTAAAGTAAACTTTTCATTTGCATTATAAGCTGATATCAATTAGCATAAATTATAAGAATTTACAGAAAATTTCTGAAGATAGGTTAAACAGTGTTAATATGTGATATATATATATATATATATATATATATATATATATATATATATATATATATATATATATATATATATATATATATATATATATATATATATATATATATATATATATATATATATATATATATATATATATATATATATATATATATATATATATATATATATATATATATATGCGTTGGTTTTCGGGAGGAGATGCAATGATGCCCTTACTCTATAACTAAGAGAGGAACAAAGGAGTCTGCTTAATGAATTATGAAGATAGGGTAAATAAACAGTTGAACGGAAAATGTAACATACAATTTACTATAGTGATATGCCTTGTGTGATTCATTAAAGGATGAATTCCAATCCTAATTTAAATTGTCTTTCAGAAGCTGTGTAAAATTCAACAAAAATACGTTTTTGCCTCCTATATCATGTGCTTACCAGCAATAGCCAAAACCATATCTAACTAGTATGTCTTCAACTTTCCAAACGCACGTAACTTTACCCGACTCGTCCAATTTTTCAACATAATATAACATTGTCTTGTATATCAATTATTGCGCATTATGATCAAAATACCTTCAAATAGGTGTGATCATAGAATCAAATAGTTTAAAAGCTGTCTCTGAAAATTTGCCTAACGTATTTTGAATAGTACTCACTGTATGTTGAGACACGCTTGCTTGAATTGTGAGTTTTGCTTTCGTCCATATCAGTTTAGGGGTGAAATAAAATTCCATGTATTTATAACCAGTTGCGGCTTGGATTTGTTTACTCTTAAAATGCCACTTTTCATTATTTCTCAGAAATCCATTGTTTCCAAATACGGTAATTTTAGGTTTATCTAAATTAACACAAATTCCACTTTTTTCACAAAATGTCTCTGCAATATTACTTTGCCTTTGTAAAGAACCAACGTTATCAGCACAGTGTGCAACGACATATGCATACAATATAATAGTGTCAAATATTTATTGTGTAATAAAGTTACAATTATGACATTTTTGTCGGAGGTCTGACACTAAATCATTTATAAATAGACCGAACATAAGATGGATTAATACACCGCCTTGTCTGATGCCAATAGCACAGGTGACGAATTCTGTATATTGCCCTTTCATCTGCACACATGAACGTAGAATTTTGTACATCGAATCTAGAACTTTCAACAGCTTTCCACTGATACCTTTGTAATTTTACATGATCAGTAGAGTCAATAGCCATGGAAACGTCTAGAGAAAGACAAAAACATTAGTCGCCATGAATGAAATTTCAAGTAAAACAGAAATTATACGATGTAAAACTATTTTGTTGGTGGAGAGCTCAGTACAAATTTATCGAACTTTCTGCAATTCGAGATATTATCACTTTTATGACATTAGCTGATGTATGAATTAAAAAGAAATTCCAAATGGATTATCTTATTTTAAGCTATTTTATGCAATGAGATATTGTGTTAATATTTGTCTTCCTACGCGTAATGAGGCAAATTATTTTTTGTCACTGGACTACATGTTTGTGCTCAATGGAACACACTCAGGCCTTTCTGCCAATGACAAAGAACCTCAAAAATATTATAGTAGCTGCCATTGTTTATGTATGTGCGCGTCGGACACTACCATAGTGTTTATTACAGGCGACTAGGTTGAAACATTCTTTTCACAAGCATGAACCCACTACAGAACTTCTTTTTCTGAACTTCTACAAGTAATTTCATAAGGGTATCTTAATGTTGTTTTTGACAATATTTTGTCTTTAATAGCGCACGTTAGCATGAGTTCCTATGATTTATCCTTTTTCACGCCGTACCACTCCATCGAAGTCTTATCGAGATGCAAATTTACAGAAAATTTACGAGATGTTCCGGTTGATTCATTCCAGAATTGTGTCCCTTGCTTTTAGGGCTGAAATATGAACCCAATATCACCAAGGAGAGTCATAAAGTTACGTTTACACTTAAGACATTAGATTTCTCAGTATTAAGTCACTTACGTTTAGCCAACTGGATCCCAATCTCTTCAACAGAGTCTACGTATAGAAATCTGATTCGTCACTTTTAAGTTATATTTAAATTTAAGAAAATCACATCGTTCGATTCCAGTCATAACTTTAAGTCCAGACATCAGTGCTGTTGGTGAAATCAATCCCAAAACTTAAATTCATCCTATAGTTAAGATATTTTCTCATTTAATAATAAAATATGTATCCGTCCTAAAGGAACAACCTTGACCAAATTGCATCCCTCTCCAGTATCTACTGACAGTGCAGTATCGCTTTTCAACCTGTGACACAGAAGTGCTTTGGCCTTATTTTATGTCAAGCTCTTTATGAGGTGGTTGTTGTCGTTTTAGGTTTAACGCCATTTTTCAGCGCATGATAGGTTATACATGGCGGTAAGTATAACTGGTGAAGGAAGTGCCTGTGAAAACCCCGGGAAGAACCACATACCCAGGGGAAATTACTGGCAAGCTTTCTCACATGCCAACATTGGCTGAGCACGAGATTGGAAACTACGCGGACAGAGATGAGACGACAGTGGTCAGTAAAGGCAAGCACTTTAGACCACACAGCCAACCGGGCCTCTTTTCATCAGGTACCACACAGCCAACCGGGGCCACTTTTCATCAGGTACCACACAGCCAACCGGGGCCTCTTTTCATGAGGTAACTACACAAAAAATTTTTGACTGAGATAATGGAGCTTGACTATGATATTATTTCGCAACGAGATATCTGAGTGGGAGAAAAATGATATCACCAGTGTCGAGATGAGTTTCGGAACTACTTTCTTTTTCTATTTACTAAATATTCAGGATGATTAATGACAAACGTGTAACCTTGAAAGATAAACGATAAACGGTAAAACTATTAAAGTTATTGAAAAGATGTATACAATAACATGTAGGGGAAAATAAGATAAAATTTCAGACTCTATGGTCAAAATTGTATATACAGGGGATATCCTCAAGGAAATACTTCATAAGTGATGTGGAGACATTGTACTGTCACCTTTTCCATTTTTACTTCTGCTTATCCCCCCCCCCCCTTTACCGCTCCGGTGGCCTAGTGGTTAGAGCGTCCGCCTCTGACGCTGGAGGTTGTGGGTTCGATCCTCGGACGAGTCATACTAAAGACTAGATAAAAATGGTACAAGCAGCTGCCTCGCTTGGCGGTCAGCATTAAGAGGTTAGTGTTAGGACTGGTCGGCCTGATGTCAGGATAATGTAACTGGGTGAAACATCATGTTACATGTCTGCGGCATGATGCCCCAGTGCTAGACATCACTATAAAATGTCACACTGCAGACATCGTAGCGATATGGCTGAAAAATTACGTTAAAAATCCAAATCACACACACACACGCACACACTTATCACCCCTCATCATTCAGAATGAATAGACCTTAGAATGTGTCCAAACTGTTGACCCTTTAAAATACATGTATGTGGTTAATGAGAAAGCGAATTAAAAACTGGTTAAAAGGAACCCCTAACAATAAAATTCAGGCTCTAACTTTTTATAATTAAGGTTTCCGCAGGAATCATGCAAACTGTCGGTGAATTCACGTTAATGACAAGTTGCTGTTTGATATTCTCTCACCCGAACAGTATCGTACACCTGTTACAAGCAATGATCACAGGTACATGTTTTTCAGAAGAAAAAAAATCTTGATTACATATAGTAATAAAAAATGCAAGTACTGATTTTAACTGTCATCACAATTATAACAATGTCTCAAAACGATGGAGAAATCAGGCAGTAAGTAATGTCAAGTGCAAACTGAAACTAAGTGATAATCGACATTTGTGTGCATCGTCTGTTACAGAAATAGACTGTAAGCTTCCCAACACACCAAATTCAAGTTTCAAAGCAGAAATAAACAAAACTGGCAATCATGAGTTTGTAAACTCACGAATCATTAAAGTGGGATGCTTAATGACGTTATGATCAGATGTCTGTTGGAGTATTCTGTCATGTATCAACCGTTACTTTCACTGTATCACGCCGAGCAAGAAACGTCATAATCAATATCAAAATCTCTCCATTTTCGTATGAAATATGTATTAAAAAAACAACAACAAAAAAAAAACACAATATTTTCTTTCCTAAAATCTGTGTAACATGTCAGATGTCAGAGCTTCTGTTCATCGTGGTATTAATTCAGCCATTAATCGCACTGTCAGAGAATGGGAACAAAATCTATGCAAATAAAAGCATATATATATATATATATATATATATATATATATATATATGTATATATATATATATATATATATATATATATATATATATATATATATATATATATATATATATATATATATATATATATATATATATATATATATATATATATATATATATATATATATATATATATATATATATATATATATATATATATATATCGTGACAGTACAATGTCTCCACATCACTTATGAAGTATTTCCTTGAGGATATCCCCTGTATATACAATTTTGACCATAGAGTCTGAAATTTTATCTTATTTTCCCCTACATGTTATTGTATACATCTTTTCAATAACTTTAATAGTTTTACCGTTTATCGTTTATCTTTCAAGGTTACACGTTTATCATTAATCATCCTGAATATTTTTTGCAGCTTTAAAATTTTATAGTTTTTAGTTTTATCTTGAATCTGTACTGTATGGTGAGGAAAGTCTTGGTGTGTTGTTAAATCCTATACATATATTCATAATGATCACCTTGGATGAATGTGAAATTTAAATTTAATTTGTTCAGCTTACTTTTTACATGTTTATTTACTTTTATTAGGGGGGTTAATCGTATAATTGGAGTTGGCTTTTATTTTAAACCACGACATTAAGGACGAAACTACCTATAATCCAGAAACCCTTGATCTTCCTAAAGGTTTTCGCAGTTTTTATTCAGTATGTTGTTTATCTTTTCGGTGTAATTCTTCTCTGCACTTTAGTCTCGATATGCTGTTAAATCCTATACCTGCATACCATACACCTGCGTACTATACATATCAACTCTCTTTCCTTGAAATATAAATTTAAGTTGTTCAAATGTTGTTTATGCACTTTTATTATAGTAGGACCTATTTATATATTTGGTTTTGACGGTTGTTTTAAACTTCAAGGGCGAAAAGACCGATAATTGTTAAGTTAATGCTTTATCCGTTTCATCCAAGACATGTTTATGAATTTAAGAACAGACGAAAATCTGATTGTTGTAACAAATCCACGTAAATGTGTGATATATAATTTGTACACGTGGGGATAGCTTAACATTTCAAAATAAGACAGTATCTCTTAACATTCAGCTCTCTGAAATCTTAAAATTGCACATACATCACGTGCTTCCGTCCCGAATGAACTTTTGTGATTTCCCGTTAATTCTTATACCTAACAGCTGGATCCCTGCATTCTAAATTCTTAACACAGTTTGTCAGACACGTGATAAATTCATGATGAAATTTTAAATGATTTTGGCGCATTAGCAAACGTTTCTAAGCGTGCTTGAATAGTCAATCTTCTCTTACATTTTTGTTTCTACAGTTATGCACAGACGAAAGTCTGACAAATAATTGTACAGTTTCAGAGAATTAAAACTTCAATTAAGGTACGTTTTGCACATTGGTGAATTTCGCTTCGTTGCTTGACGAAAGAGAACTTATTTGAATTATTGTGTACCTTTTTTACATTCTGCACTAGCTGACGAACATGGTTTATTATTTTGATATTAATTCTAACCTCGTTCGCATCAATGTTTTCCCATCTGTTACTCTGTTATTTCACGTTTATTATTTCTGCTAATATCAATGTGTCATTACTATTCCACGGTTATTACTTTTGCTAATATCAATGTGTCATTGCTATTCCACGATTATTAATTTCGCATTTTTATTAGATGATACCTTGGTAATAATTTTGTTAAGAGCGCTGATTTGTGTGAACGAACATTTTGAAAGACATTTGATGCTACAACTGTCTGTGCTTCAATTACATATTTCTATTATGCTTGGATTTCGACAGTTCTCAACCGATATGATACGTATCACCTTCGATACGATGTAAGCATTGTCGATACACAAGCATGTTTACCTGTAAATTGTTATCGTTTATGCCTATCTTAATCCATATTACATTAAAATGTTCCATTTACAAAGTCTATTGGAACACACCTAGCTTGAAACGTTCCATTCATCAAGGATATTGGAACACACCTAGCAGCATCAATAATCGTCCAGACAAATACGAAAGTAAGACGTGAATCTGGGAAGTCGATATTTCTTCACTGTATTTAGTATCATTGGCTGATTCATATGGAAAATTGACTTTTTTATTTATCCCGTTTAATGAATACAGTTTGTTTTTTTTTAAATGGGAAGTCGAGTGTTTATTGGAATTATAAATATTTGCATTCAACGCATACAGTTAAGAACTATTCTCGGTTAACGTATCAACTTCTGTTATCGACATATTGCTGGTTTTTAGTGCACCAGTCTATGTATAGTAAATTAAATTAGGACCTGACGTTACAGTGTGTCAATGAAAATAAATTTATAGTGTTTTAAGTAATAGATTCCTTCAAGAATGGTCAACTGCAAACTTAAGACTGACTATCAATTAATCTTAAAGGCGACTATATGCAACGTAGAATTCAATTGCCTTCTGACTTATCTTAGAGAACAAATCAGATGCGTTCGACTTAGAATTAAATTGCCTTCTGAATTATCTAAGAGAACAAATCAGATGCGTTCGACTTCGAATTCAATTGCCTTCTGACTCATCTTAGAGAACAAATTAGATGCGTTCGACTTAGAATTCAATTGCCTTCTGAATTATCTAAGGGAACAAATCAGATGCCTTCGACTTAGAATTAAATTGCCTTCTGAGTTATCTAAGAGAACAAATCAGATGCCTTCGACTTAGAATTCAATTGCCTTCTGAATTATCTAAGAGAACAAATTAGATGCGTTCGACTTAGAATTCAATTGCCTTCTGAATTATCTAAGAGAACAAATCAGATGCCTTCGACTTAGAATTCAATTGCCTTCTGAATTATCTAAGAGAACAAATTAGATGCGTTCGACTTAGAATTCAATTGCCTCCTGAATTATCTAAGAGAACAAATCAGATGCGTTCGACTTATCACCTCGAAGAAGAAAACAACAACGTAGAACCAAGTTTCATCCTATACATAAAAGTAACAGAAAGAATTCATGCCAAGTTTCATACAACAGTTTTTAAAGGTGTACCTATAAATAATCATTCTTACTTAAATAATCCTGAAGTTCTCATAGTGCTAACTGTATGCTGATATAAAAAAAAATTAAATTACATTCTTTGTCTAAATTTTATGCAGTGAGCAACAGAAAAGGCTTGAAGATAATGAATTTTGTAGAATTAATTAATGATTAAATTGCATTCAAAATCTTACAGATTTATTATAATTTGTTCTTTATATTCTATAAAAAATCGAATGGTACTTTTATATTTTGATTCACTGAACAATAGGCATAATATATATTTAATTATCGATAGCAATCTCAACAGCAATAAAAACAAACAAAAAAGAAAGAAAAAAAATGCACAAGTTGTTTCCAGACAAATGGACATTGCTTTGCTACGCCAACAATGGAAGATTTGAAGATTACGTCTAAAAACAAAAACAAAAAAATCCGGTTGCTGCATAGACACATAGACATATAACAACTCTATTTGCATATATGTGTGTATATATACACATACACACACACCACACACTCTCTCTCTCTCTCTCTCACACGCTACCACGCACACCCCCATATATATATATATATATATATATATATATATATATATATATATATATATATATATATATATATATATATATATATATATATATATATATATATATATATATATATATATATATATATATATATATATATATATATATATATATATATATATATATATAATAAGGTACTCCAGATATATGTCAGTGTTGCAAAATTACATATTTAATTAATTGATACTCAATCTGAAAATGTAAACAAACATTGTATAGATTTTCATTTTGTGGACAGTTTCAGTTCGATGCCGATATATAAAAGAAACACCTCTGTGATTAAAATACTATTTAAATTACGCACATTAGAAGCCTATTTTGTATCACTTAACATTTCCCCTTCAACTCGTCCTACATACGGAGAAGAAAACTGAAAGAAGTCACTGGAAGAGAAAGTTAAGCAAGATATATTTTTCACAACATAATTTCTTTTCATATTTTTCTTTAAAATAAACGTATCCCTTCGAAAAATATTAAGGACATTTCATCACGTTTATCATTTCTTGAAATCCCGTTTCTAAAGAGCTGCTGAAATTGACTTAAAACACTTGTCAATCAGTATACGTCATAATACATCAGAGAAAAGCACAAAGTTACAGGATGAAAATCTTACAGTGTCACTGTCCGGACTTATTTATAATAAAAACTATTGTAAGTACTATAGCAATAATTTAGGTGTTAAAAACAGTTTTTATTAGTTTTGAATATGAATAATTTAGATCAACCCGTACGTGTCTAAATACATGTTTTATTAATAAAAGGAAACTTAACATTTTTGTCATATAAAGTTTGCATAAATACTTTTAATTGCTAATGGAGACATACACAGCACATCCCTTTATTATTAATATATATATGGAATTATTAATCTCTAGAAATCTGACCATTCCTCTTCATTCACTCATGAAATATTGATCACATAGAAAACAAATTAATACATTCCGATATTATGTAATTTGAATCAACATTCCAAAGAAAGGAAAACTTTTGTGTAAACAATAATAATAATAATAATAATAATAATAATAATAATAATATACCAGTAAGTTTGGCATAATTATATTATTATTTAAAGATATTTGTTTTTCTCTTCTTATTTCGTTGTTAAGCTACATGTTCTGTATGTAAATAAGCTAGACGCAATACAAAAAAATGAGAATTATATCAAGACTAAATAACTACTTTATCTAAAGTTTAACTGTTGGTTCAATTGAAAAGAATATGGAAGTTTATTAAAAGTACTAAACTATGTTTTCAGTTAATTATTTGGAAATGTTCCGTCTTGAAATGTAAATTTCAAAATATACACAGGGTCACCACGTGAAATGATTTCTCCGTCTGGTGTAAATTTGTAACTTTCTTTATTAAACTCGAAGTGCCTTGATCTCTGCCAGCAGAATCCATGTATAGAGACCTCAGTTAATTACGGAGTCATCATGAGAGTGCATGCTAACCATGAATGCCTATGGCCGCAAGTCCACAAGGATGTTCCATACATGTATGGGGATAAGCCACTTAGTCTAGGCCAGCACAAAAAAAAATAAAGGGGGGGGGGTGATCATGTTTATCGTGGAGAGGTCGAAATTATTTTGACCTATAACCAGGCTGGGTACAAACGACGGAAACCCTCCGTGGTGAAAATCTATTTCATCTACAAAATCTAAAAAGTACGTTATGTGTGGAGGTAGTAAAGAAAATATATTATGAGAATCTTGTTGCGGATACTGAATAATAATAATAATAATAATAATAACAACAACAACAACAACAACAACAATAATAATAATAATAACAATAATAATAATAATAATAATAATAATAATAATAATAATAATAATAATAATAAAAAGAAGAAGAAAGAGATGATGATGAGGAGGAGGACGAGGAGGAGGACGAGGAATAGTGTTTATTTGTAATGCATGCTACTTGTCCATGATACACATTAATATATCATGCGGTACAAAAAACTGTATTGTGTGTAATAGAAGAACGTCGAATCTATTTGGAAGTGTTATGCATGCAATTTATGATTATTTTTTAAAAAAAATTAATCTGGTGGTCCAAAGACAAAACTTTTTCTCTTTACTTTTTTAAAATCTCCTTTTTCATAATTTGCAAAGATTGGTGTTTATCACGAAACATTCAAAATATGGAATAAATAAGAGGAAACAAATTATATGTGTGTAGTAGGTTTCACTCATGCGTATATTTCCTCTATTGTGTCAGACAAACAAACAATAAAAAAATAACCACCTTGCTTTGAACCTTAGAAACGAAGATAATAAAAAAAATAAAGGGATGATATATTTATTTGATTTTTCAGTATCTCTTTATCTCCTACACTTGGACAAAAATCAGATTATATCGTTTATGTTTGCATGTGCATCGGTCCGAGACCGGACTCATTGTATTTTCCAGAAATGTGTGTTAGACGATCATAATTGAATGCATAGGTATCCGGGTTTGCCGCTTAAGCATGTCTGAATTTGAAACTAGGACTTATTTTTATCGCTTTAAAATTTATATCTTTCACTCAAACTGACAATGTACATTTATTAGACACCTGTGCTTTATTTGTTGTTTTGATTTACTCTTTTAATAAACATCTACCATAGTAACGCTACTAAAGACTATATAGGAACCATTCTGACCGGAAACTATATCTTGGCGTGAGTGATTCAGGACTCTTTCGAGGTGACAAGTTTCTTCGAAATTGTAAAAGAAAAAGAAAAAATTGATGATAGTTTATAGTAATCTTTATTCGGATATATGTCATAAGAGGTACTAAATATACAAGATTATTCATTTAATGTAGTGTATGTAGGGGACTTCTCTATGCCGAATATACATGCTTATTTACTTAGTGTAGTGTCTGTAGGGTAATAATAATAATAATAATAATAATGATAATGATGATGATACTACTACTACTACTACTACTACTACTAATAATAATAATAATAATGATAATGATAATGATACTACTACTACTAATAATAATAATAATAATGATGATGATATATATATATATATATATATATATATATATATATATATATATATATATATATATATATATATATATATATATATATATATATATATATATATATATATATATATAGGCAATAGTAATATTATAATTGTAGTTGTAGTAATTAAAACATCGCTTTAATAATTCAGGTAATGTGTCCTGCATCAAGATATTAGTAGCCCAGCAAATACACATGAATGAAAAATTGTCTAATAACAAATTACATTTTATTTTTATTTTATAAAAAGAACCTAAAAGCCACAGTTAAGACACTTGGATAAGTAATTAAAACATGAAAGATTTTATTAATTAAACGTGCATGATCTTTATACATTGAATCTAAATATTTTATAGAAAAATTACAACGTTATTCTAATAACCCCTTTGGGGATGAAATTTATTGATGATGATGATAATGATGACGACGACGGCGACGATTATTATTATTATTATTATTATTAATTAGGGTTGGGTGACATTCAACACTTTAATATATAATCCTAACTGGAGTGAAATGTTGGATGGCGATATTTGCATAGCGGATCGCAAATTTAGGCACGGTTATGGTAACTCTCTTACATGAAGGAGGAGTGCTTTCCCTTACACCATGATAGAAAACTATGAATTTTTCTGTACAAAATTAAAGTATGAAGAATCAGGAGCAAGGTTTGTTAACGTTATTTCTGTATGACGTTCATACTATGAAAGAGATGTTTGCAAAAAGAAATTGTGCGTTATTCGCATATATAACGTAATATACGCCTGTTTGCTCACAAATGCATAGGATAGTTTTAATTACTGCCCTATCACGTACCCCTCATGCACAAATCACCTGATATTAGACAGCCGCTGCATCCTTTTTCTATAAGCAGCTTTGTTTTGGAGGTTTAGGCTACCAGACGTAACATCACTATTGGGGCTCATCAAGGGTTCCGCGCGACTAAATTATACAGTAGGATTCATGGACTTTGATAACTTCCGTCTAGGGATTAATGTTTTTCACATGCAATCACCCATCTTAGTAGATATGATAATCTGATAATAGAATTCAACATGAACAAGGTGCACTTTATCAAGCAAATATTCGACAGGAAGCATCGTGTTAATGACCATTCCTCATAATCAATCGACACATTTAGCTTGGATGTCACAAATTAAGTGCTGTGCAATTTTATTGCACGATCGCCGGTGACTGTCGCTTTCGCCGAATGGCCATTCGCCGGAGCCACACCTCACCGAGAAATGCCAAGGTACTATGTTCTGGCCAGAAAAGGACTGTCATGTGGTACAAAATTAAATTGTTTGTGTGACCTAGTCTTTACTCAACAGTACATTTTCTGTGCTATCGTACTCACTAAATTATATATAAGCCGTACATTTCAATTTGTACATTTATCAATGTGCTATCAAACATATATTTTTTTATTAAATTGTTAATGTTGATGGTATAGACAAAGAACAACTGTATATTCATTGAGTCTGCTATTGTAAGCATGTTCTTTATGTCGATATGTAAACTGACTTCACTGTTAGCGTCTTTTATCACTATCGCACTTTTTGTCTGGGTGGTTTTATAGCGCTATTACAAGGTTTCGAAAATAGAGTTTGATTTTGCAAAAACTTATATTAAAATCAACAGCTTTGTTCTCTCACCAGAACTGCATGCCGCACAATCAAAACAAAGCTTCACAAACAAAGTCACGAAGACGCTTATCATCCCTTGTCATCTATTAAAACCCAATATGTTGTAATCTATCATTACAATATTTTTATAGAAAATGTTTCTGCATACTTTATAAGAAAAGACATACTAAATTAGCGTATCCATTATCGTAAAGTTTACAAATCATAACTACCATAAAAAAATAATAGTTTTTTGTCCTCACAACATTGTTTATATATAAACGAACTATGCTGGATACTGCAATCGAAAACTCGTCGGAAATATTACCTAATGAAAGCATCTAACCTTCATAATGCAGTATTTTTTTTAAAAAATCCAGCCAGGCATCACTTTATTATATGTAAGCAATTATTTTTATAATTTTAAATAATTCACTATTTACATATTATATTATTATCACTATTATTATTATTACTATTATTTTTATTATTATTATTATTATTATTATTATTATTATCATCATCATCATCATCATCATCATCATCATTATTGTTGTTGTTGTTCAGTATCCCGCTACATCATTCTTATTGCTTATTTTCTACACTGCTTCCAGGCATAACTTTACCGGGACTTAATTTATTTCACACATTTAGTATATGGCGTTGTTTTAGTAACGCAAGTAACAATTATTTACTTATTCTCTCTTTCATTTAAACATGCGGGGCTACAGATTCTCTGTCTCTCTCAGTCTCTCTCCATGTCTCTCTCTGTCTCTCTGTCTCTCTCACTTATATTGTATAACTTTCCTTTTAATTAAACTGATACGCGTAGGTGTCTGAAAAAATTCATACCTTTTCGGTCATAGATAGAATTTGTGTATTCAACTATATTTATATTGAATGATGTTTTCTTTGTTTAATGGGTCTTAAGATATTTTCAAATCATCACACATGTGTCCCAGAATCTAGATATGGTCATTTTCCTCGTGTAGGTGTCCCAGAATCTAGATATGGTCATTTTTCTCGTGTCGGTGTCCCAAAATCTATATATGGTCATTTTCCTCGTGTCGGTGAAGTATATGAAATTTAAGAATTCTACCACACGTCGAACACGATTCATCGCGATTAGTATTTTAGAGAATAGTGTCCGTTTGCAATCATTACACAGCTAATCCAGCTGATACAATTAAATGTAATAAAATAATTAAATTGAACTGTGTCTATAAAAGATGGACAAGCTTTTGAAATACATTCCACGAAATGACTTTTGTATCGTGTAATTTTTACGATAAATATGATTTTTGTTAAATGTGACCATTGTTTAAAAATTAAGATTTAAAGATAAATCTTTTTTTTCTTGTTTAGTTATTCGTGTAGACTTTGTAATTTTAACGGATTTAAAGTAAAGCATATAGAAATAGCATCTGCAATGTTAAATTAGGGAACAGGTACCATTATATTGTATCAGGTCCACGTTCTCTAAATGACGGTAAATAATCTGTTATAAGTCTTTTGAAAAATCGGCTGGAGAAGTAGGTAATGAAGGAAATAAATAAGTAAATTTAGACAAAGCTAAATCTGTATGATTTTCTTTTAAATTAATTTGCAGAAAAAGAAATATCATAGTATAATATTTTTTCTACTATGTTAATTGCCCGTCCTAGAAGGTGAATTACAAAGTAAAAAATAAAGAATAAAAAATTTGGGACGAATGGGTTTAAAAGGAAGTTTGAACATGATAATATGAAAAAGGGTTTTGAACAAGTTGGAACTCGCGACCTCTTCTTTGGCATCCAGAACACACAAACAAATGTAGGTGTTTATATACAAATTGGACTCGTTTGAAAAATGAAATATAATTAAAATGCAATTATATCAATTTCGGCCCATTTTTTTTACATCCATGAAATTATACAAACATTCAAATGTTTTTCACAAGCAAGATAAAATATCAGGAAAGAACAATGTTATACAAAAAACAATATAATAGAGGGAGAAGTCACAAATGTCAAATTATGTTAATTTTGTGCCATAACTTTCTAATGTTCAACAAGAGAATTTTTATATAAAAAAAACATCAACATATACTATAACCGTAACAACTTAGAAGCTATGCTTTTGTGTCTATCAATTTTCTAAGCTAATTAAGCCGTTAATTTTGAGAAGTAATTATTTTTAGACTGGTGCATACAAATGTAGGTACCGTATAAACAAACTATTGATACTAGTACGTCATGTTATGAGAGCTTTTTAAAATGAAATGATTTATATTACTCATAGTTATTACTGTACGTCGTGCTAAACACAGATAATACTGGTGTCTATATGGGAGCAAATAATGTATTATAAAACAATAAAAACCATTTTCTAAAGAGATGGCTTGGAAAATACGAACGTATTTACTTGAACTGATATTTATTTTTTAAAAAATTGAAAATAAAAAATTTAAAACTTCATACTGTTTATTTTGACTTCCTTTTAAACCCTTTCGTCCCAAATTTTTTATTCTTTATTTTTTACTTTATAATTCACGTTCTAGGACGGGCAATGCTGAAGATTATATGTAACTGAAATACTCACTTTTTCAAATGCATTAGAGAATATTTATACCTGTGTGTCGAAATAAATATAGAAATATAGGCATAAAGATATTTAATAGCGTGTATTTATAAAGTGCTGACATGAATCAATGTGTTGAAAACCTATTATTGTAAGTGGCAAATAAACATTCCAAATGTGACTCAAGATTTGTAGAGTCTGGCATGCTGTTATATATCTAACCATTCCAAAGCAGTCAAAGCTCCATTCTCTCTCATCGTTTGGTTGTCTGTCTATCTGTCTGTCTGTCTGTCTGTCTGTATGTATGTATGTATGTATGTATGTATGTATGTATGTATGTATGTATGTATGTATGTATGTATGTATGTATGTATGTATGTAACAACGAATGAATATATTTTTCTATCCATATTTCTATCTCTGTACGTATGAATGCATCGTTTTCAGCATAAAGACGGACAGGTACGTGGATATATACGTGGGCATATGGGCACATGTACCTATCAAAATACAAAATATAATAAAAGGAAAACTCCTTAGCTTTTAAACGTTTAAAAACTTGCATTAATATTTCATTTTACATCCCTTAGTTCATAGTTTCTACGTCTGTATCATTCTTTAGAACGTAGATAAATTTTGATTATTGATTTCGATTGTTTTGAAGAATATATCGTGCATAGGCAAGTTTAGTTAAGTTATTTGCCAAGGTACACGCATGGACAGCCAATATCATGTTTACTCTCCAGGAACGAGTTCTTCATAAAAATTAATCTAGTAAGCATATGTCCTAAAAGATTTAACAGACCTTTGAAATGAAGTCCACCTCGAAATTAAGCCCACCACGAAATTATTCCCACCACGAAATTATTCCCACCTCGAATTTAAGCCCACTACGAAATTAAGCCCACTACGAATTTAAGCCCACTACGAAATTAAGCCCACCACGAAATTATTCCCACCTCGAATTTAAGCCCACTACGAAATTAAGCCCACTACGAAAACAACTCATCAGATTCTTACGACAATTTCTATCAAAGGCAAGCCATCTAGAAATTAGGCATCCCGAATGTTTTTGTGTTTCTTTTAGTATTTGTAGGCATAGAAGTAAAGGTCAGATAGAAAGAGAGACAAACATTCCATATTAGTCACCTATCAGTTAATACAGAATGTGTTCAATAACGGCATTAAAAAATAAAAAGTATGGATTTATAAAATTATTTCAAATTCTGGTATTATATTTATATAGTCTATTAGATATACGAAAATTATTTCCCAACCGTCTACAATAGATTAAATTCAAAGTAGAACGTCCTCAGTATTACACTGAGCAAACATTAGTAATGAATACCATATACATATATGTGTGTGTGTATATATATATATGTGTGTGTGTGTGTGTGTGTGTGTCCTCCTTTTCCATTATTTGAAGCCCATGTGATATAAAGAAAATTAATATACTTTTTTATATAAAAAAGAAGTTATTTTCACTTAATAAGAATTAGTTACAAGTTGCCAGAAAACAAAGGGTTGGACAACAAAGACGAGGTTTTAAAAGTTTCGTGAAGGAGCTGTAAATAATGGGGATTCCCCCCCCCCCCCCCGATTTTAGTCTTCAAAGTCAAGTATAGGAATAGACTTTTGCTGCTCTGGAGAATCAACTGATATTAATACACGTGAACTAATTTTAGTAAATTTTTTCTCCTCAAAGTCAAATAAAAATTGGCATTATTAAAGAACATTTTTTTTGTAAACGTTGTTTAACGTTTTAGGGAGAATAATTATTTGCGTTAGACAACTACAATATTAGAAACTAGCTGACAACCGCAGAATTAATCGTTAGCAGCCATTGGAAATATTAGTCTGTGTCCAGACTAGTGATAGAAGTTGCAATTTGCAAAATTTGTCATCGTAAGAAAACAGACATAAAATAAATAATTTTCAAATTCATTCAACCCACACAGGGTTCTTGATATGAAGCTAACGTTTTCGTTTTGTTTAAAATTTGAAACCAAAAACAAAACTATTCCTCTTTAGTAAGGCTATCTAGAGAAATGATTCTGAATTTAAGCTGAAATTGATGCCAGTAATATTAACAGATTTGAGGAATGTTGCCTGGTAACGATTCTATTTCCAACATCAGATAACACTAATTCATATCGATTTTGTGACTTAGGATCTTGTCTCTAACAAGAATGCTCTACATGTATTCAGGCTGAAGACAAACGGAGAGGTCAGCTGCCATCAGCGAGAATCTATGGAATTTAACCAATCGGGATCTAGTTAGCCTCTATAAATATCGGCATTTCAGTTGTAGATAATTGACCCAAAGATTTGATTTATATAATTACATATAAATAAATAAATAAATAAATTTAAAATAAATAAATAAATAAACAAACGAACAAACAAACAAACAAACAAACAAACAAACAAACAAATAAATAAATAAATAAATAAATAAATAAATAAATAAATAAATAAATAAATAATAGTAATAATAATAATAATAATAATAATAATAATAATAATAATTTATTTATTTATTTATTTATTTATTTATCAAATAAATAAATAAATAAATCAATCAATATCAAATAAATAAATAAATTATTATTATTATTATTATTATTATTATTATTATTATTATTATTATTATTTATTTATTTATTTATTTATTTATTTATTTATTTATTTATTTGATATTTATGTTCTTTTAAACTAGTTATTCCCCAGTGGTTGATA
>CM068831.1:107261129-107391129 GCA_028554795.2 Sinohyriopsis cumingii | reverse complement strand
TCCCGGAAAGAACCACCGACCCACGAGAAGCTACTGGCAAGCTTTTTCACATACCCACATTGGCGGAATCCGAGACTCACGTTTGTAGGTAAAATGGCAACTATGTTACGATCATGGAATTTAACGCTAAGGACAACTGTATGGAGCTATAAGCATTTAGCTACGAAGTTAATATGCCAACTATCAACAATGAAAGTGAATATCACTTTATTATAATGTTTCCAATTTTTGTCGAAAAAGGGAAAGTTTCATGTCTTCATCTGCAAGTAGAAATCCAAATAGAGAAAATCTGTACCCATATGTGTGTATCAAATATAAAAAATACCGAAGTTATGTTGCCACACACACACACACACACACACACACACACAAATATCGACTTTAAAAATGAGCTTCTACACTTTTTTTGAACATCATAAACACCTTGATTTAACATCAACTAACTCTGGTTGTTTTTAGGACAGCATATTAATAATATCTACTTGCATGCATCCGAAAAGAATCTAGGCAGGAATTCATTACAAACAATATATTTCTGTTGTATACGTCTTGGCCTAGGCAGGAAATCATTGCAAACAAATATATCTCTCTTGTATACGTCTTGGCCTTGGCAGGAAATCGTTACAAACAATATATCTCTCTTGTATAAGTCTTGGTCTACAGTATGCTGATATGTGGGATAATTGCTCTGACAAGTCCTATTATATAGTATGTTGATGTAATGTGGGATAATTATTCTAACACGCCCTGTCATAGAGTATGCTGATACAATATGGAATAAGTGCAACACCCTGTACTAGAGTATGCTGACAAAATATGGGATAATTGCTCCTACACGCCCTGTCCTATACTTATGCTGGTACAATATAGAATAATTGCAACACCCTGTACTAGAGTATGCTGACAAAATATGGGATAATTGCTCCTACACGCTCTGTCCTATAGTATGCTGATACAGTATGGGATAATTGCACCTACACACCCTGTCCTATATTTATGCTGGTTCAATATAGAATAATTGCAACACCCTGTACTAGAGCATGCTGACAAAGTATGGGATACTTGCTCTGACACGCCCTGTCCTATGTTTATGCTGGTACAATATAGAATAATTGCAACACCCTGTACTAGAGTATGCTGACAAAATGTGGGATAATTGCTCCTACACGCTCTGTCCTAGAGTATGCTGATACAATATGGGATAATTGCTCTGGCTCCTATCCATTAAGGCTCAAAATACTTCAACGTGTAAGACTTGTTGCTAGACTTATCCGTAGTGCTTCTTCTAACAAGAGTTACTGAGAAACGAACAGGATCAAACCAGCCCCGGCCCCAGGATGTGCGGGGGCCCACAACAGCATGCGGGGCCCCAAGGCACCAAGCGATGAGCGGAGCCCCAAGCAAAAACAAAATGTATTGCGGAGTTGATATCCTGAAAGCGCGGGGACCAAGGCGGTTGTCTCATTCGCCTTGCCCTAGGTCCGGGCCTGGCTCAAACTATAGGAAGCAAGAAATTTAATAAACTCTACATATTTCACATTCTATATTATTCTTCCCCGTCTTAGTTCCAAGATTTCCAAGACAAAAAATGTACATGAATCTGTTATAGCGCAACTAAGTCCTGCACTGGTGACAGAAAATTATCATTAGTTTATGTTAGTATGTGAAACAATTACATTGATTTAAACAAGGATTCATTTTTAAATTTTCCGCTCTGATAGTCCTTTGTACAGAGGACAATGAGACTGCCAACCATTATATTTATAATTGTAAGAAATGTCCCGTACCCAGACTAAGCCTGCATGCATTACCCAAACTAATGGTCTATCTCTGTTACTATCTTACTGTTTTTTTATTAGCTAGGCTATCAAATGATATAAACACTCGAATCTTTGAGATTTGCAGATTTACATTAAAATACTAACATATTGCAATATTCGTCAAAGAGAAACTACATTGTAGACATGACCTACCTCTACTACCTGCCACATTATTTCTTTATCGTCCTTTTTTATCACCCATCTCTTCTCCCCTCCCTTTCTCTTCTTTAAATCAGTTGTATTATATATATAAGAAATAAAGATTATTATCCAAAAAGATATAGCTGTATTAAAACCGATTTGCATCAATAAGATAAGACAAATAACTTTAAATAAATTTGTTCGTTTAATGCAATTTAATTTTGTGAAATAGTTTAAAGTTTCCATCACCATCTTGAATTTCCTATCCGTAATAAAACGATTCACAGGACATATCATAAAATGAATTCGATTTTTATAAAGAATATTTTTGCAATTTGTGAACTACTGTTCCAATGCTAATAGCAATTTTCTTCTCCCTAAGAGGGAAGTTTTGACAAAATAAGAGTTAGAAGATCGTCAGAAAAGACTAACACTAATAAAAACAAAGCTCTGACAGTGTACTCGTTCGGTTTGACATAAAAATGACAATATACAAATTCGGTATGACATAAAGAGGACCGTGTACTCGTTCGGTACAACAAAGCCCTGACGGTTGGTACGTTTTTCGTAAATTTGTAGAGGACTGTACGAAACATTATTGTCTGCATCATCTCATCATCTTTAATATCCGCTGACACAGTCGAAATATCCCGTAATGTCCGAAAGTTACTCATTGTCTGGAAATGATAAAAGGGGTATTCTCAAAAGACCAAGGATACGAAGGAGATAACTTTTCGAACATTTGGTATTTGTCTTGTCAGATTTTTTCAAAGAAAGAAAGAAAGAAAGTAAAAAGAAAGAAAAAAAGAAAGAAAGAAAAAATAAAGAAATAAAGAAAAATGTCTGAGGACAATAGGTAATTTGAGAACAATAAGACTTGTTTCAGTCTTTCTTGTATGTCCACGGATAATAATAACGACGCGTAAATAAATAAATAAATAAATAAAGTCGTCAGTCAATCATCTTTAGTTTTGTTTCTTTTAAGGAAGTGATCAATGAAAAATCTGACAAGTGAAACGTGAAATTGATATTGCAACGTTGCTGTAAAATTATCAGGCAATTACAGACAAATAACGAGTTCTTAACGGTTTTATATTAAAAAATTCTTCATTTATTTTTTTTTAATTCATTAATGGCTTATTCCTTACCTATAGTAAAATTCTCCATCGTTTTTGACGTCAATAGCCAATTGTGTTAACATGAGTTTCACAAGAAAAAGAAAGCAAGAAAGAAACAAAAACAAGGTTGAAGCTTCATTTTTTATATTAATTTTTAAAATTTATTTGGGTTTATTTTAATAATTTTTATCAACATTTTGCCAACGCTGACGTTAAGGAAAGGTCAAGGAAAGCATTAATGTCCCTAATTGCTCCATACTCGCTGATTTGGTTAATCATTGATTTATTTTCTCGAATGTAAATTATGTCTGTGAACATTATGGAGCGGGTCACAAAGATGTATTAATGTTCGCCGGTTACTTAAAGTCCGCCGACAAATAAACATTAACTAGTAAATAGAACCAAAACAACGTTTATCTCAGAAAATAAAAAGGTTTCAATTTTCAGATAATCGGATGGATGATGTGTTAGCATTTAAAATTGTTGGAAACGGCCCAATTTAAATCCTGATCGGTTTAAGGAGCTTGCAGACATTGAAGGCCTCTTTCGACGGACATCAATGACAATGCAGAAAATAATGCCTCTTAAAAGTAAGCCAATGGAAACTAGCATCACAATGCAAATGTCGCCCCTCTAATTTAAATAGAATCGTCTCTTTGTAAAGAAGTGTAGTGTTAACAGTGGGTTTGAATCGAAGAAGACAAGGCTGTTAGCGTTAACTAGTTTTAAAATTTACGATTGAAACATTCTCGAGTTAATTTACAGAATTACCACTGTAGAGACTGAGTCATACAGTTGGTAGAAACGTTAATTGATTTTTTAAAATGAAAAAATGAAATGAATTCATTGATGAGGTTCCGTAATGAAGGGCTTCAAGAATGAGTTTAATTTTGTCAAACGTTTCAGTATGTTTTCCAATCATCGTTAGAGCAAACATGTACAGTATATCTATAAAATAATATATATATATATATATATATATATATATATATATATATATATATATATATATATATATACATATATACATATACATATATACATATATATATATATATATATATATATATATATATATATATATATATATATATATATATATATATATATATATATGTATGTATGTATGTATGTATGTAGCGTTTTACAGCACGTCAGCACAACAGTGTCTGTGTGGTCCTAAGGAAAGGTACATTTTGAAATACGTTCAATGAACTGCAACAAAACACATATACGAATATAAACACTTTTTCAAAATGAGCACTGGCTATCCTCGGGCTGTTAATCCTGTGACATTTATTTAGGGCTACTTTGAGCTTTAGTTAGTATAACTAGTCACAACTGTCTCGCTGCATATGATGATGTGTGTTTAAATAATCCGTACGTACGAAAGGGCAATGCGACACGAACACAACATAAATGTGTTTATGAAATTGAGAACTATGGGGTGGATCAAAAAGAAAACGTTAGGCCCAACTCAGCATATGCATCCCCTCAGAGCATCACGTTTCCTTTTATCGCATACACTTCCTACTCATTTGAATAAGTCTAGTATCTAATCATGAAGTTTATTTTATGTATCAATCCACCCACCCCATCTCTCTCTCTCTCTCTCTCTCTCTCTCTCTCTCTCTCGTTACTTTCAAGGCAAAGGTTTGCTGTTAGCAATTATTTTTATCTCAATGGTGCGGAATTTTTAGATTAACAGATAAGGACAGTATTGAAGACCTTTTCGGTTTACAGTTTCGCAGGTTTGTAGATTGATACAGAAGCCCCTCTGAGGGCCCCTGCAATTCCACAGCTACTCAGACGTCTATCGGTTTCCACTTAATGCCAAAGTACTGCACTTTATTGCCGTGTGTATACGTTGATGAATTGCCTGTTTTGTATTTTTTTTTTACTTATTTATTTTAAATACCCAAAAAATGCGACTACGTTTCTTATTTTTTAATTTGAAAACTTCAATATCCTAATTTATATTTTTCTTAAAATGTATAACTGGATTTACAGCTGATGAAATTATTTTTGCAAGGTCCGGTATTGTGGGGGTTCTTTACGATCGGTGCTTGTGCTACGTGCTGAACTCGGCGGTGCGTCTGGCCTTGTGTAGTAAAATGTGCCTTATGGCACCAGGTTGTGTGTCACCTTTGCAATAACCGATGAGCCTTCTGAATGGTGAACGTATTCATTGTGGTTTGTGTTGTTATTATCTGCTCACAAGCAGTCACATATAAAATGGCTCAACGAAGTCTTGATTCCCCCAAAAGTTAGGAAAAAATATTGTTTGGATCATGGTTGTTGAGAAGTGATATGGAGACGCACGGCGAATGCCTATCTGTAGTTATCATGGCAGTCAGCAGCAGACAGATGACCTTGACGAGGTGAAGTCTGACGAATCCAGACAGGGTCGGGATTTCATTTTGTGAAAAGTGTTCGGAAGTCGGCTAGGCGTGTAATTAATTACCGCTCAATACCGAAGACAGATTTTATACGTTTAACTGAGATTTACTATGTCAAACATTTTCAAGTTTACGTGCAAATTGAAAAGCGTGGAGGCGCACATTTAAAAAAAATAAATTTATGATGATGTAATACTGCAGTCATGCTCGAAACGCATGAAGGTTTTATATAGGGCAAACGAAATATAAGTATATTCAGCTTCAATAACCTTTACCCAAGATATACATACATATATTTATACACTTTGATAATAAATATGCTGATATTCCTGAACGACAACTATCGCTCATATATAATTATAAAGAAATAGTGAATAATGTAACAAGGGGTATGTAGGTAGGTAGGTAGGCAGGCAGGCAGGCAGGTAGGTAGGTAGGTACGTGTAAGTAACATTTATGATCACTACTTTTTTCAGAGGAGAAAAACATGAAATAGAAGTTTTGCGATAAATGTGGCGGTAATGAATACAATAACAATGACAGCCACTGCGTCGATAGTTGGGATAGGTATGGTATTATTACATAGTCAATCGAAAGCTTATATGATGCTGCATTTCTTCAGTCAGCATTGAGAATACCATCGATTTAATTTTTTAAAGTTGGATGAAATAGTTGTTATTTATTATCTTGTATATCTTTAAAACGTGGTTTGAATCAAATGTAGAACATGATCAAATGTTTTGCACAACGTGATTTGAGACAGTATGCAAAATAAAAGAGACTATACTAAGCCAGATATTCGGAAGGTCTACATATGCGTCTCGTTCTTTTCTTTATCTTAAAAGCTTTAAATGAGGAAACAGTGTGTGTGTGTGTGTGTGTGTGTGTGTGTGTGTGTGTGTAACGTAGCTTTGACAATTTTTCAGTCATATCGCTCGATATTCCGCAGTGTGGCAGTTTATAGAGATGTCTAGCACAGGGGTATCATGCCGTAGACATTTAACATCATGTCCCACCAGGTTACATTATTCTGACACCAGGTCGACCAGTCCTAACACTAACCCTTAATGCTGAGCGCCTAGCGATGCAGCTGTTAGTACCATTTTTATAAATCTTTGGTATGACTTGGACGGGTTTCAAACCTGCGATCTCCCGCATCCGAGGAATACGTTCTAATCACTAGGCCAATGGAGCGGTCGAAAACGTTTCTAATGGAATTACATGTACTAAATTTATTCGCATACCAAAGCGTGTTGTTAGCATAAAAAGAGTTGCTCATACGGTACATTCCTTTCATACGGTACATTCCTTTTGTAAATTTTTGTAGGTAATAGACCATTCTATGTTACTATATACTTTTCCTTGGTGTAGGTAGCAAAGTAATAAATTACGCTGAATTTAATTTTCTTTAACTGTGTTGTGCACTTGTATAATTGAGGCTGGATAAATATAATCTATACTACTACATCTCCCGACTGGAGCACGATCGGTACTTTCCGCCTATGATCCGATAAGCACTTCAGAAATATGACGGCGTTCGCAACTTCGTGGTCAGTCTTACGGATGCCTCTTATATTTACGTCCACAGCACTCAGCTCCGTCGCTACGAAGTAAGCACCTCCTGTCGATTTAGCATCCAATTTCGGATAATATCCCTGCGCCGACCAAATCGGAAACCACGCCTCTATGTTAAAACTAACAAATTATTTACAAATACGTGGCTCCATTATTTACATTTATTTTTACGACTTGATATTGTCTGTGTAATGGATATTTGATTGTAATGTAAACAAAGCACAATTCTCCGTACAAAAAAAGGGAGATAACATGCGTTTTTGCAAAGCCTAAAACTTGCTCATTTTTTTTGTTTTGGAGCACTTCCGTCGTCAAATCTCCTTCGGAATTGTGCACTTTTGCACGTCCACATTCCCATAATGTCTAAAGATACGTGAAATTATAAAGTTAGTGCTGACATCTGCCATTCTGACCACCTCGGCTATTTACGAAGCAAGGATTTACTAGGAAGTTGTGAATGCATCCGTTTTTTTTAAGTTGCTACTTCTCGAGCGATCGCATGGTCAAGTTAATCGAAAAATAGATGAAAATGTCCAATTAAATTGTGACAATTTTCGTCGAAAAAAACGTATTTTTTCTCTGAAAAATACTGTGCCGATATATTTTTTGTCTCGCAAAAATAGTCGAGGTGATCAGAATGATATTAGAGTAGCAGCCCAATCGAAACGTCCTCGATCATTACATTAGTGCTAGGAATCTCTCGGATATAAATAATAACTATTTTAAATCTCCCTCAAGCGCATGGTTTTTATCAAATCATAATAATTTGATTATCGTCAATGACTAGATTACGTGTCATAACTATCAGCAACGTACGCAACAGTGTCAGACTATTGAAAGTAAATGATTTAGTCATGTTGTTTTAATTACAAAGCTGCGTGAATAACATTAAAAGTAAACGTGCACTGACCAAACGTTTCCAATTGTTTTTAATTTTCAATACCATTCATATTATAAGAAACTGTTCTTGCACATTTTTGTCAGATGTTCGTATTTGTCAGATGTACGTCCGCCAAAATCTTAACAGTTTGGGAAGTATCAACCAGCATTGAAAATGGGTTTGACAGACACTTTGTTTAAAGAAAACTAATGATAATAAAATTCAGAGGTTTGATCTAATGGTACAGTGGAATGCGAGGATATCACTGAAACCTTGACAATACCGAGCGGCAAAATAAACTCTCCGTTTGATTAAAATCAAAATCTCTGACATGACGGAGATTAACCTGGCATCGAAGAAAAGTCAATGCTCTCTTGACCTTTGGTGATGCTAGTTTTAGAAGCTTATCACAAAGTTAGGCTTGATTCCCTCCAAAATTTGGTGCGAAAATACATATTGTATATTAGAATAGAATTCACAGAAAATGGCATTTCATGAGATAAAGAAAAAATACAGAAGTTAACAAATTTTCAAAACAACGTAAAGAGCTTACACACAAATAAATGTACTTTTCTCTTTGTCACACTATCAGGTGATCACTTGAACTGACAGTAAATAAATTACATATTTAAATGTGGCTAAAAATAGTACTAACAGTTGCCTCGCTTGACACTAAGCATTAAGAGGTTAGTGTTAGGACTGGTCGGCGTGGTGTCAGGATAATGTAACTGGGTGGATATGATGGTACATGCCTGTGGCATGATGCCCCAGGGTTAGACATCACTATAAACTGCCACACTACGGACATCGTAGAGATATGATTCAAAAATGTTAAATGGGAAAAAATATAATTGATTGCATGAGATCAACGTTATAATATTTCATAAAGACAGTTCATATTTTATAATTATACTATTGCTTAAAACTAGTTCATATTTTATAATTATACTGTTGCATGCCAGTTCATATTTTACAGGTGAATAGGCGGGGTGGGAGGCAGTAGCTTCAGGGGGCTTAGCCCCTATGCCCCCACCAGGGTTTCCGTCCCATATACCTCTGGCTTAATTGTTTACGACTGTATTTCATATACAAGTGGAATGTACAAATTTAATATGAGGCCTGTCTTTCACATACAAGTGAAATGTACAAATTTAATATGAGGCCTGTATTTCATATATAAGTGAAATGTACAAATTGAATATGAGGCCTGTCTTTCACATACAAGTGAAATGTACAAATTTAATACGAGGCCTGTCTTTCACATACAAGTGAAATGTACAAATTTAATATGAGGCCTGTCTTTCACATACAAGTGAAATGTACAAATTGAATATGAGGCCTGTCTTTCACATACAAGTGAAATGTACAAATTGAATATGAGGCCTGTCTTTCACATACAAGTGAAATGTACAAATTTAATATGAGGTCTGTCTTTCACATACTAGTGAAATGTACAAATTGAATATGAGGCTTGTCTTTCACATACAAGTGAAATGTACAAATTTAATATGAGGTCTGTCTTTCACATACTAGTGAAATGTACAAATTGAATATGAGGCCTGTCTTTCACATACTAGTGAAATGTACAAATTGAATATGAGGCCTGTCTTTTCACATACAAGTGAAATGTACAAATTTAATACGAGGCCTGTCTTTCACATACAAGTGAAATGTACAAATTTAATATGAGGCCTGTATTTCATATACAAGTGAAATGTACAAATTTAATATGAGGCCTGTCTTTTCACATGTAAGTGAAATGTACAAATTTAATATGAGGCATGTATTTCATATACAAAGTGAAATGTATAAATTTAATACGAGGCCTGTATTTCATATGCAAAGTGAAATGTACAAATTTAATATGAGGCCTGTCTTTCACATACAGTTGAAATGTACAAATTTAATATGAGGCCTGTCTTTCACATACAAGTGAAATGTACAAATTTAATATGAGGCATGTATTTCACATACAAGTGAACTGTACAAATTTAATATGAGGCCTGTCTTTCACATACTAGTGAAATGTACAAATTTAATATGAGGCCTGTCTTTCACATACAAGTGAAATGTACAAATTTAATATGAGGCAGTACGAGGCTTGTCTTTCACATACAAGTGAAATGTACAAATTTAATACGAGGCTTGTCTTTCACATACAAGTGAAATGTACAAATTTGATATGAGGCCTGTCTTTCATATACAAGTGAAATGTACAAATTTAATACGAGGCTTGTCTTTCACATACAAGTGAAAGGAACAAATATGAGGGGTCAATTGCCCTATATCACAAGTTATCATTCAGTAACCTAAGCGGTCATTGACATATGCTAATCTAACTGGTATACATGGTAGACATGGGAACAATTTTGAAAAGATCCAATTACGCATTAGCACGCTCTGCAGTTTAAAGACTGGGTGGATGAAGGTAGTATTCTGCTCTCACTACTAGGTTTTCAGGCTAATTTGCCTGAATATGAATAACATTTATTTAAGAAAAAAATATCTACGTTAGCGACATTACGTACGTATGATATGACATGAATCACATTACAGTATCCATATTCCAAATGTAGAATGACCAACCGCTTGTATATAATTGCACATAATCTACCTACCTGTCAATTGACATACTTTTGAGAAAGAGAGTTAGAGAGAGAGAGAGAGACAGACAGACAGACAGAGACACGCGGAGTGGCTAATAAGTTATTGTCACCTATCGTATCTGCATTGGCGTATATCTTGGGGGTGATTTGGATTTTTAACGCAGCTTTATAAAAAAAAATCAGTTATATCGCTATAATGTCTGCAGTGTGACCGTTTCTAGTGAGGTCAAACACTGAGGCATCATGCCACAGACATGTAACTTCGTATCCCATCCAGTCACATTATCCTGACACCAGGCTGACCAATCCTAACACTAACCTTTTAAAGCTGAGCGCGAATCGAGGCAGCTGCCAGTAGCATTGTTATAAGTCTTTGATATGACTCGGCCGGGGATCGAACCCGCGACCCTCACATCATCTATATCTTGTTGTCATCTTGAGTATTTACCTTCATCGTCATATACATATTTCTTTTGGAAATATTGAGGAAAAATTAAACTTAGTGAGCCTGACATGATTTTGTTCTATAAAGAGAGAAACTCATTGAACTGTATCACCTAAAGAGGGAAAATCCGCTGCTGACACAGAAATCTTGGGTTAATAATTAACAAAATATTAGTGGAAGTTTTATTTTTCGAATGATTTAGTTTTAATTATTTCTAGCATGTCATTAGCAAGTGTACGCATATTTAGGTGTAGCGAAATACTCGCTGATTTCTCTAGGGAGGTGTTTTCACTTCACGTTTTTGCTCCTAAAATTGAGTTTAGTATGACGTAACAGGTATCACTCGATTTGTGGTGCATACAGCGTCAGTGTGCGATAACTGAACGATATGTGAGTTCATAAACAAGAACATGGCTAGGAAACATTTTCCCCTCTTCCACAGAATCCAAAAGATTAACAGAGCTTGTTGCGCTTGACGGATAGCTATGTTTTCCTCTTGACCCGTGTGTGTGTGTGTGTGTGTGTGTGTGTGGATCGAGAGAGAGAGAGAGAGAGAGAGAGAATATCTGTGTACGACAACACATTTTATGAAATACCAGCTTAAAGGGGTAGACTTAGATAGATTTATGTAGATAGACAGACATTCAGAGAAGACATAAGAACGTGTATGAGAGATTTATTTCATACGGTGATTAGAAAGAAACTTTACCTTCAGACCTTTTGTGAATCTTCATAAATCCTTTATTCCATGAAGAAACACAGTAAACAACAAATTTAGATTGTCGTTATTAATTTCCACGCCACACGGGCAAGAATATAATCTACACGTTTTCACATTTTATAACCAACAGAAACCAGTATTATCCAGGGCAAAACGTAGAATTGACACAATAAAATCCGGGTTGGAATTTTAGTATGTTATCCAATACACAATTTGCCAATAACTTTGTACCCTATAAACAACTTGCCAATTATTTCGAAACCCATTCGTCATGATTCAAATTATACAAACAAATAATGTGTTAGGCCCGGCCGGATTTGCTAAGCGTGACGTAAACATGCAGAAAAAAAATAGCCTGCATTCGGTGCACGCAGCAACTACAGTGTGCAGCATAAAAAGATCTGCACACTCGATCATAGGAATATTCAATTGCCGGTGACTAAATAGAAAATTCCCTGCAGCTTTCAAACAAACACAGGCCTGAAAGCAAGCTTGTAGGGCAATCACTAGAAAATGCAGTTAAAACATGCACACACGCGCTTGTGGTCTTAATTTGTAAGAGTACATATATAAGTGTTGTATGCGCTCGTCATAGTCCGTGGCTTTCAAAGTGCGAACGCATGTGAACTTACATGTTGGTCACCATTTGGCGGGAGGACCTTTTGTTGTTGTTGTTGTTGTTGTTGTAGGGTTTAACGCCATTTTTCAGCACACGATAGGCTATACATGGCGGCCAGTATTAATGGTGGAGGAAGAACCCGGAAAAAACCCGGAAAGAACCACCGACCCACGAGAAGCTACTGGCAAGCTTTCTCACATACCCACATTGACCGAATCCGGCGGGAGGACCTAACAGACGTAATGTACGCGATACAAAATATAAAAAGACGAACCAAAAACGGATGAATTTTGTCATCAAATTTAGCCAAATGAACCATTTTTTTTGTTATGTCCAAGATGTATATCAAGAGTTGCATCACGGGCAATCGTGCATTCTAAAACGTTAGTAGATGTTTTTCCTTTTTAGAGTGTCGAGGGCATAATGTTGATTTATTATATTTTTGGTTAGAAATTTGTTTTTCTAATGCTGAACATTAAGAAGTTAGCGTTAGGACTGGTCAGCCTGGTGTCAGGGTATTGTGACTGGGTGGGACACGACGCCACATGTCTGTGGCATGATGCCCCACTGCTAGACATCATTATAAACTCACAATGCATATACATCGTAGAGCTATGACTAAAATTGTTAAAACTACGTTAAAAACACACACACACACACACACACACATTTAATTTCCACATAGGTGTGTTAATAATATCGCTCAGTGGCATGTCTCATTCAGTGGCACAGGTAGGCACAGTGCAACGCTCATGTATTATTGTTTTGCTCCCGTGATGCCAGTGTTATAGATCACTTGGACGAACCAATCAGCTGTAATTGACCTATCACCAGATTAGATATAACCACGCCTCTCCCATAGCATAAGATATAATGTAAAATAAGAATAATTTGTTTACATTTACTCCATGCCAGAAGGTGCTAATTGATTTTACTGCATACTGTTTATTTAATGACAAATATTTGAAAACTAGTGTGATGATACGAATTTTCAGTTGATATAGATATATACAGTGGCGATCATATATGTGACGGACATTGGGCATGAATGTCCGACATGGTTGTTGTTGTTGTAGGGTTTAACGCCATTTTTCAGCACACGATACATGGTGGCCAGTATTAATGGTGGAGGAAGAATTCGGGAAAACCCTGTTAAGAACCACCGACCCACGAGAAGCTACTGGCAAGCTTTCTCACTTATCCACATTGGCTGAATCCGAGACTCGAACCCCCGCAGACAGAGGTGAGATGGCAGTGATCCGTAACGGAGAGCGCTTTAGACCACTCGGCCACTCGGGGTCCCCGTCCGACATGGTACCATCATGCCTTTGAATGTGTCACACCCTTGTTTAGTTGTTGATAGGTATCGGCAAGTGCTTTTTTTTTTTTTTTTTTTTGTTTTTTTTTTACTGACATGAGGCGAATACAAGCCTATAAATATATGTGGCTATTTTAACTAAGTAACGGTAAGTCCTAATTAAGCATTATTAAGTGAGAAATAGCACAGAGTTTATACGATGGTGGATCAGTATTTTCGTTTTAAAACAAAAGGTTTACTTTAATTTAGCTGAAGCTTCGTTGTCATGAACATTATATCATACAACGTTATACGAAGTTAGCAGAGCTTGTGGTCTAACCTTATTGTTAAATAATGTAAAAGTGCTTACTAAATTACAATATTATTGTACTTTTCTTGGACTTATTTGAGTCTGTGACCATACATTAATAGAAGTTAAATATTGTTAAATGTTCATTTACTTCATATGTATGTATGTATGTAAATATGTATGTATGCATGTCTTATAGCGACAGGGTCTGGATATCATTTTGAAACGTACAGTGCTATCACATGTGGAGAAATGTACATCAAAGAAATTTAAAAAAATAAGCTACTTCAATAAAATTAAAATTCGCCCAGAGAAACGAGCACAAAAAAGGGCACAAAACTCGATGAAGTGGTAGGAGTAAAGATCGGGATATATACAGTCGTAAGGTAGTGTAGTCAATAACACATAACTTTGACCTTTATGCAGGCTGTCGGTGCAGTTGTTACGATTGTTGGTCAGGAATCGCTGGGTTATTGATCGCGGCACATGTACTCCATTGATTCAAACGATCTTGTTGACGCCTAATCTCTTCCTTCTCATATCATATAACTTAGTCTAACTAATTTGCTTAATAGACGAGTATCACCACATGTGTATGGTTATTTAGTCGTGAAAACGATTTGACGGGCACAGCTGGAACATGATACTCTGAGACAGAAGCGAGATAATGAGAAAAGCAAGACCAGACACAGGTCGCTTTCGTCTGAGCCGACTTGGCCAATCGCCAAATATGTGCACAAGCATGCACTAGCTGTGCACCAATGAATCAAGGCTACAAACTTTGGTGATCTTGCAGCAACTTGATGCATGATAGGTTACCCTTATAATCACACAAGGGAAAGTAAAGTCCGGAACAGCTGCAGCGTGGATACCGATTATGAAAGTTAAACATTTTTTTAAAAAATGCAACTTGTTGTCTAAATTTATTTTAACAGAATAATTCCACCATCATGTGCTGATGATACCGACACAGTTAACAGTTATTATACCAGATTTCGCAACATGTTGATAAAAATTCGTATGAATCGTGTTTTAGGAAACTAACTCGTATTTTGCATTGTTTTTTATATATAAAAAAATGCATTAGTTTTCCGTTTTAGTTCATGTAATTAGCTTTTATACCCTATGTTTAATATTTGGTAAAGATATAACTGCTAGATTCTATATCAACAAAACAGCCATAAGCGTTCAAAATTTTAAGATTTACATGGTTATGTTGATATACTAATCCATAACAGATTTGACTTCTACTCTCTAAAAACAATTATTGCATATCTGTTGAAAAAACACCGAAGAAAAGTAATTACTGAATATTCTTTGCATACATTTTAGGTGCTACATGTATTATACACACCACCGGATAGAAGGTGTGCTTTTCTAAAATGTCATTCATTGCAAACACTTAGAGATGGCATGCAATGCAGAGTCCATTTGACGGAAATTAGGGTTTTCTGCGGTTCAACACTACGTTTGGACCTGCGGTCATACAACTCGTAATATTCAAACAGTGTGTTATAGTTTTTGATTGATTACTTGGATTATAGTACGGAAGGATCGTGTCAACCTAAAAATTAACAGACGTTTCACCATATGGACTTATTCATCCTATATCCTCATATGCACATATTATACGTCGTCAAAAGTCAGAATCAATATCGATACTTCGAGGTAGCCAGCGATTGCCAGGAAAGGAAGGTTTGCAACCGAGGATAGACCGGTGATGCTGGAGAGACAGATGGCAGCTGAGAAAGATTAGCTCAGTGTCAGAACGGATTCCCTTGATGCATCCTTCGAAAGGGACACCCATCACACAACTAATACACAGAAAGATGATGAACATACCCACCCCCAAAGCATTCATAGAAGGGGTCAGATGAAATGTTCGAGACGATGGACTTAACGCTAACGAAACGACAAGTGCAACGAACATTGACATGCATGGAAGTGGAGGCTATATTCCATTATGGGTAATTGCAAGGATGCAAGGAGTCTGAAGATCCGTCAATCAAGGTCGTGGCGCGAGCCTATGATAAATAAGTGGCAATGCGCAGAGCCTAGCTCTAGTGAGTCGTGGAGGATCATCAGACAGGTATCACACCACAGTGTTGATAATACCTTGACCAATTTGAGCTAAAGAAGATGCGACAGGAGCTTTGGATACTATTTTCAGTCTTTGCTTCTATTAAGTTTGTTTTTATAAATATGGTGAATATGACTATGAATTAGAATGTTCACTTACAAAGCATAGCAATAATATTTATCTCTAATGTCTATGGACTGTCAAACTAGCAGCCAATCCTGGCAATCGATCTTAACATGTGTAACCTATTTTGAGGTAGAGGTTCTTTCGGTAAAACGTCTTTGAAAGTCTGTCATAAAGTTTTCAGAGTGTACAGTTTAGCTTATCTTCTACAAATACTATGCTCATATGCTATTACTATTTGTAATCTATGTAAAATACCTACAAAATCATGACTAGAAAAGTCCATGTATATCCTTGTATCACTATGTCCGCCATTTTGGATTAGCATGAGTGTTTCGTATTTAGAGTTTCTATACTTTCGCATTCGCAATTATTCTCTCTAAAGATAGTAGGGTACTGTAAGAAGGTAATTTGTATGTTTTAGTGATAACATCATTGCAATACAGTTGCACTGATGCATGCAATTCATCTTTTGATGTGACAATATCGGTCGTCTGCATCAAGTGCAGAACCCGCGTCTACATGAATCGATTCAATTATTCAAGACTTAAGTTATCATCATAGAGTTTATTTAATTTCACATAAACTTGATCTCATAAAATGTTCTTATTCATTTCATAGACAAGTCATACAGTATTCAAATACTTCTTGTTATGTAATTTATGTATTTGTAATGTTGACATGGTATACCATGCAAAAACTGTATTGTTTACAATGCAATACACGGCACACCATATAAGACACTGGCTGGTTACATGGGTTGCCGTGCATTGAGCGATTGGTTGAATTGTGTCATGTGGTGTCTGGGGAAGGTTATAAATAGGAGAGCGCTGTCATTGTTGGCCAGAAAACTGACGAGTACAGTCGGCGCCAAAATCCAAAGTGACGATAAAGCAAAGTGTCAAGTTAGTACATTTTGGATCTTTACAAATAGCACGTTTTACAATATCGAATAAACAAGAATAATATATTTATTCCAACAAAAATAGATTGTAACAGTTGTCTCCCACCACACCTGACAGCCCCCCCCCCTTCCAGTTTGTTATATTAGAATTACATAATCTGGTTGTACACAATAACTATAGCTCTTATTTATTTATTTATTTATTTATTTATTTATTTATTTATTTTCACAATTCATTAAACATTGTCAAATTGTTCTCGATTTTATGTTGACGATATAACCCCTCTTCCATCGCCCCGTCCCAAAGCTTTTGATCATTTATAACCTAACACTATCATTTCCTATGTACAAAAATATGTAGCACCCTTAAGGACCTAATAGGGCCTTACAATATTATGCCATAGAGACATGGGAGTCTACATGGAATGACGTATATTAAGTCGCAAGGAAAGCTAAGTCTAGTTCGGCCGCATCACCTGGTGGTATTCCCTCCGAGGTGTACAAGCTGTATCCTAAGTTGCTTAGGCGCCTGTGAGACTAGATGCGAGTGACATGAAGGAAGGAGAGTCACAGCAGGACGCTGGCAGCTGAGTTGTACCAAAAGAGAAGAAGTCTAAAACTATTTGTCAAATTCCAGACGATATCGCTACTGAGCGTAGAAGGAAAGACATTCTTATCGGTATTGGCAAGGAGAATAACCAATTACATGATTAGTGATAAGAATACCGATACATCAGTGCACAAAGGAGGCGTTCCAGGATTTACTGAGTGTATTGACCACAACGTGCCATAAGTCAGCTCATCAGAGAAGCCAGGATTTCAAGATGACAATTTGACAACTATATAGTTGGATCATGTCAATGCGTATAGTTCAATGACATACAGAGTGATTGAATTAGCTCTAGACCATTGCCATATGCCAGAGACTGTGCAGCAATTAATGAGGAGGTTTTACAGCAACACAAAGCTACGATTTACTGCAGTTAAGTTCACCATATGTATCATGCTGGAAAAAGGGATCATCACAGGCTGTACCATCCCAGTTTATACTGTTGGTGATGGGCATGATCCTTGTAATGAAAGCAATAAAAAGGGAGACAAAAGGGCCAAAAGCTATGTCAAGTATACGCATACCAACCATTAGAAGAAGTTTTCAAAAGCTAAACAAAATTCGGGTCTAGGCTAGGGGATATACCGTTTTAATTAAGCCAGCTCCAAATTGTGATGATACCGTCTTGTAATAAGTTCATCTTCATCCCATTTACAACATTCAGGGTATGTCCAAGGAAAAGCCGAATGGCTCGATTTAAATGGTTACAACAGCATATAGCAATGGATTACATGTTCAAGCAACTGCAATGGGAATCTTAAGAACACTGACGCACTGTAGCATAGGCTCATCCAGTTCTTTATAGTCAAATATATCCTCAAATATATCCTCGTGGACATTATAGTTTGCATTTGAAACAGGTGTCATAAAATGATACTTTCCAGAATAGTTATTAATAAAGGCGAACTGGAAAGGAGTATTCTGACTTCTGTTGGAGTGATAAGACATTTGGCGGTTAAAGTAGTAATCCTGATTGGCTAAGCTAAATGGGTGGTTTTCCCAGACGGAATACCAGGTTTTAAAATAATGTCCCTCGCGACATTAGTCAGTCCAAATGTTTTTTCTGAGGGAGAAAGTTTGAAAGTTTGAAGAGCTCCGAGATCAGTAGATGTTGTTGTTGTTATAGGTTTAACGCCATTTTTCAGCACACGATATGCTATACATGGCGACCAGTATTAATGGTAGAGGAAGAACCCGGGAAAACCCTGAAAGAACCACCGACCCACGAGTAGCTACTGGCAAGCTTTCTCGCATACCCACATTGGCCGAATCGGAGACTCGAACCCACGCAGACACAGGTGATATGACAGACAGTGATTCGTAACGGAGAGCGCTTTGGACCACTCGGCCACTCAGTAGAGAGTACTCCTTTCGTTAAATAAATCGTGAAAGAAACAAGCGGATCTGGAACCTTTAGAGACGAGTGTCTAGAGAAAAATCAGGGTTAGTCTCAATTACATACGATGTGTTCATCGATGTTAGTTTGTAATTATGGATTAATTTGCTTACTTTAAATTCATACTTCAGTTGTTCCTTGAGTTCAGATATAATCGTGCATGTTATATGATTCATGTGTTATAAGAATGTCATAAATATTTCGTTATAATAGAAATCATGCAGTGTAAGATTTTGTGCATTTCTTGATAAAAAAATTGTGTGAATATGCAAAGTATCTGTCCTAAATAATTTGTATGATTGATGTTGAGAATGGATTTTTTCCATGCCTGAAAATGTATGTCAATGAATCGTTAATTAGCAAAGTAACGTAGTTAGGACAAGGAGCGACGCCCAATAAATAATTCTTGTGTAATTATGTTGTGAATTCTCTTCAACTGAGAATCGAGTAACTTGTGCCGACTGGCCTTTGTTCAGCTGGTAAATTTATAGCCACAGCGGCGTGTGATGATTTATCGAAGGAGGTCGAATTATGTCATGGTCTCAATATGAATCTTAGAGCAGCTAGAAAGATATAACATCACGTTAATAAGAGTTGTGGGTGTGTATTAAGGGCGGATGACCATAGTTGGTTCTTTCTGTTGAATTTCAATAGATGATATCTGACTCAGAAGAGTGGGAATATTGCTGGTACCAGGAGAGACAAGAAAAACCCGACTCATACTTAGGTTAGATAATTTTTTTATATTGAAAGGAGATAGCACCATACCTATATTGCACAGTGGAAAAAGAGCTTAGTCTGCAACCAAGAGAGAGATAGATGACTCGAATGAGGTATAAAGAGAGAGAGAGAAAGAGAGAGAGAGAGAGAGAGGCTGAAGCACCTTCCTTTCACCACCAGGGAGTTAAGAAACACCGGACACACCAGGTGATGCTGTCATGCCAGTAATCTGAGTTCGATAGTCACTCCATCATACGATGAAATAATTTGTTCAGTATATCAAAACGGCTAATTGAATTTCGCATAATTTTGAAACTATATCTGAGAGAAAGTGAATCATTCACATGTCATGTTCGATTTCATTTTGTTTATGTAATTGATTAAACTGCTGTATTTTACATTCGGGGGGGTCATGTTATTCTATTCTATATCTCTGCTCAGATCTCTGTTATTCCATTTTAAATTGCATATTTTATTTTATTGTTTATTCGATCCGGACAATAACACTGGTCGATCTTCTCCTAGATAACGATAACCAAAGCACCATAAGAAGCGGGGGAGATCACACATCTCCACCAACTCCTGATACAGTGCCACCGAATCATACACTTGATTTATATGTTAAATCGATGCTGAGTGCGACTGAATCATACACTTGAGTATGTTCGATCAACACTGAGTGCCACTAAATCAGACACTTGAGTGTGTTTGATCAATACTGAGTACCACTAAATCATACGCTTGATTTATATGTTAGATCAATGCTGAGTGCGACTGAGTCATACACTTGAATATGTTCGATCAAGACTGTGTGCCACATTATCATACATTTGAGCATGTTCGATCAACACTTAAGTTATATGCAATATTGTACATTTTTTTCTCGATATCACTGGACAACAAATTTTTACAAAAGTCATGTTACTGAAATAAAATTAGTAAATTGTTATCAATTTTTATGTGCTGAACACGAATATGACAGTCAAATTGCAAAATTGGCTCTAGTTTTTTTGTAATCTGCAAGAAATTAATGTTTACATAACGAAATGCATTCCAATAGTAAAAGGTCAACTGTAATAGCCTACCTATAAAAAATCAAGTCATTGACTACATCTTAGATTTCTTCGCCTGTCTCTTGTACAGCTGTTCGGGAGCATCTCTGAGGAGTGTCCAGCAGTAGTCAGCCAGCATTGTAGTGGACCATTTTCCCTGGTATCTTTGTTCCATTGTTGCGATATCTTGATGAAAACGTTCGCCGTGTTCATCACTAACAATACCACAGTTGCTAGGAAAGAAATCCAAATGGGAATGAAGGAAGTGAATCTTTAGAGACATATTGCAGCCAAGTTTCTTATACTTCATCAACATGTCTTCTACTAGTTCCTTATAGTTTTCTGCCCTAACATTTCCGAGGAAGTTTGTAGAAACTAGGCGAAAAGCATTCCATGCTTGTTTCGCGTCACCTTCCAGCAAGTTGTTGAACCGGTCATCTTTGAAAAGCTCTCGAATCTGAGGACCCACAAAAACTCCCTCTTTAATCTTTGCTTCGCTGAGTCGAGGGAATTTTTCATGCAGGTATCGGAATGCTGGCAAAGTCCGGTCAATGGCTTTCACGAAGTTCTTCATCAAACCTAGTTTGATGTGAAGGGGTGGTAGCAAGATTTTCTGAGCCTCAACCAGAGCTGGGTGTTGGATATTCTTCTCTCCAATGGCTACATTCTGCCTGTGAGTCCATTCCTTCCTCATGTAGTGCATTTCCCTTGCTCGGCTATCCCACTCGCATAAGAAACACATGTATTTTGTATATCCTTGCTGCAGTCCCATTAAAAGGGCAACTACCTTCAAATCACCACAGAGGTGCCAGCTGTACTTGTTATACTCAATGGAATTCAGTAGCTGCCTTAAGTTATCGTATGTCTCTTTCATGTGGACAGCATACGCTACTGGAATAGATGGAAGAATGTTTCCATTGTGCAAAAGCACAGCCTTGAGACTCAGTTTCGAAGAGTCCACAAATAGTCTCCATTCTTGTGGGTCATGAGTGATTTTTAAAGCATTCATGAGGCCCTCAATATCGGAACAGAATATCAGATTACTTTCCTTTCTGAAGAAAGGCTCCAATTGCTGGTGGCGCTTTCGATATGCAGTAATTGTGACATCTTCTTCTAGAAGATTCCATTGTTGGAGTCTTGATCCTAGCAATTCTGCCTTGTTCTTTGATAAGTCCAAATCACGAATCAGGTCATTTAGTTCTTCCTGTGTTATTTTGTGTGGGGTTGATGATGCACCACAGTGAAAATCTGGATCACTGCATGCTGATGGACCAGGAGAAGAACAGGTCGACTCACCTTTGTCTTCGTCAGATGAATCAAGAGAATATTCTGCTGGAGGTTCTGGAATAGGAAGTCCCTCACCATGTGGAACTGGTCTCAATGCAGACGGAATGTTTGGGTAGACTATTCTCGACTTCTTTCGCTTCGTTATTCCGCCGGAAAGAGGAGGAACCAAGCAGAAGTAACAGTCATTTAGGTGGTTGCTTGGCTCTCTCCACACCATTGGGACTGCAAACGGCATTGATGACCTTTTGCAATTCAACCACTGTGAAAGCTGTGTTGTACATGTAGCACAGCATATATGCGGAGCCCAAGGCTTGTCTTGGTCACCAACCTTGCATCCGAAGTAAAGATGATATGCCTTCTTCACTTGAGAATTGATACTTTTCTTCTGGTTGGCAAATGTCACTTCCACAAATATAGCAAAAATTGTCCGCGGTATTAACACACTTTCGAGGCATTACTGTTCTTTATTGTACGTAAATGGATAAAATAATAAGTTTTATGTAACAGTAGCTTGAACTGTCTCGCACAACGTCTAAAATATTTTAAATGCTGAACCTATCTGATTGGGCTTTATATAGTACACTGCTTACGTCAGCTTCAGCAGCCGCCTGGCATTAGTATAATAGGCCTACACATGTATAGTACACTGCTGACGTCAACTTACTTCAGCAGCCGCATGGCATTAGTATTGCATTGCATCAGAAAATGATGCAATCAACTGTGGATGATGTGAGCATGATGGTATTATGCAATGTTACATTATTATTCCGGATGTTGCTGCAGTCCTACTGGAGAAATTTACACAGTGAAACATAGAAAATGAGGTATATGAATATCTTCAAAACGAGAGCCAATACAAATTTTTCACGGTTATATTCGTGTTCGGCACACCAAAATACTACAGATTAGGGCCTTTTCAAGTCAGTAATGATTTCACTGTTGACCAGTGTATCATTTAAAGATACTACTACTACTACTAATAATAATAATAATAACCATCATCATCACCATCGTCATCGTCGTCATCGTCATCATCATAATCGTCATCATCATGATGTTCTCGATCGATCTGCAAACTATTATCTTTCAGCATGTAAATAATAACATGCGCATTGTTTATTTGCTATATTAGAAGACAAAATTCAAGAGCCAGCTACAAACTGAACAGTTAGTTTATGAAACGAAATCAACTGAGGATAGTGTGCATGTACAAAATGGCAATTTGTTATACGTGGATGGTTTCAATATTTTCAGTGAACTGTGTATTATTTATGTAGAACGCGTGAAGGCCAACCTTGGTGGCTGTCAGTAGATTTTTGCCTAAAGACCTACTTATTCATCTCGATAGGCTGCTAAAACATAGTGTTATAATCAATACTCTGAAAATCGGACGAAACATATGTTAGTTCACATCCAGAAATAAAATGCCAATTTGGAATTTTAGAAGCCGCCCCCCCCCCCCCTGCACGCACACACACACGCACGCTATGCTCGAAATTAGTTTTTTTGTGTTTGTTTGGGATTTTAAGGTTGTTTATAGCGATGTTTAGCACTGGGGCATCATGTCGCAGACAAGTATGTAGCATCATGTACCACTCGGTCACATTATCCTGACACCAGGTCGACCAGTACTAACTCTTAATACTGAGGGCTAAGCGATTCAACTGTTAGTACCATTTTTATATCTTTGGTATGATTCGGCCCGGGTCGTTCGAGACGGACGCTCTAACCACTTAGGCTACCGGAGCGGTCTATCTTGAAACGATATGTAAGAAATGTACAATACATGTATCATGTACAAATTACACCTACTTATTCCCATACAAAGGTTTAGTAATTATTTGGCTGATTCTGGAAATACAACTCCAGGAGCTAGGTGATTACAAAATAATGAACATCCAGTTTTTTAAATCTCTTGTTACTTGTACGTTGAATAGAGATGGGTGCCACGATACGTACCATGGTATACCGCAATCATATTATGGACCAAAAATTATATGTTCTAAGGCACCAAGACATTCTTTTAAAAATTCCATTTGTCAATAGCTGGACAAAATAGCATGATTTGATTTATAGCAAATTAACACCATATTTTATCCATTACAATATTTTGAGAGGGAAAATAGTTATCTTACATAAAATTAAAATAAACTCAGCACAAAAGAAAATCGCTGCCTACTCCCCGATTAAAAGGTCACTATCTTACAGGAGATACATTTGTTATGTACATGTTAATAGTTGTAAAAGCCGTAATCTAAAAGCTATAACACCTTGTCAAAAACACAGTGCTGAAAATAACACCTTGTCAAAAACACAGTGCTGACAATAACACCTTGTCAAAAACACAGTGCTGATAATAACACCTTGTCAAAAACACAGTGCTGACAATAACACATTGTCAAAAACACAGTGCTGACAATAATACCTTGTCAAAAACACAATGCTGACAATAACACCTTGTCAAAAACACAGTGCTGACAATAACACCTTGTCAAAAACACAGTGCTGACTGAGAGCATGTTGATCAAGAAAGGTGGTGTTGACACCCAAGTTTACACAAATGATATGAAATTTTGATGAGTGCGATGCCAACACCCGGGTAAGATATTCAGGAGATAGAGCCAGTAAATATAAAACATACTTACATACAAATGAGAAAACATTTGGTGGTTGTTGTTGTTGTTGTTGTGGGGTTTAACGCCATTTTCAGCACATGATAGGTTATACATGGTGGCCAGTATTAATGGTGGAGGAAGAACCCGGGAAAACACCGGAAAGAACCACCGACCCACGAGAAGCTACTGGCAAGCTTTCTCACATACCCACATTGGCTGAATCCTAACATTTGGTGGACTATTCGCGTTCCTACAAAGGACTTAAAAGTAACCATAGGCTAATAAATGACTAAACTATCACATAATTTGATTTCTAATCCGAAATTTTTGAAAACGTTGGATTTGGCCAGAATATCTTTCACAGCATCCCATGTGGCCACCATGTTGGTATACATGTGTCAAACAAGTGATTTAAGGATCATAAACATAAATATAAATATGTTTGTAATATTCAAGATCGATTTCTGACACAAATACAACATTTTGTAAATAACAATAACAGCAACAACAACAACAACAACAACAACAACAATAATAATAATAATAATAATAATAATAATAATAATAATAATAATAATTTTGTCATCAGCAACAAAAACATGTTGTCTGTATCAATAACAACAAGATTACTCCGGGATTTCCGACGGAAACCACTGAAGTTCCGGTACAGTTAAAAAAAAAAAAAACATACCCCCCCCACACACACAAATAGCGTGATGCTAGATAAAATACCGCGGTATACCGGTAATACCGCACACTTCTAACGTTGAATATTATCTACACCATACCTTCCTTACCATTTCAACCCCATGAGTGCTATTTATCCCGTGTCTTTCTTTAAATTCACTCTCCCTGTTATGACTGCTCACATCCATTCTGCCTGTTATGACTGTTCACATCCATTCTCTCAATTATAACTGCTCACATCCATTCTCTCTCTTCTAACTGTTCACATCCATTCTCCCTCTTATGACTGCTCACATCCATTCTCCTTGTTATGAATGCTCACATCCTTTCTCCTTGTTATGACTACTCGCATATATTCTCCTGTTATGGCTGCTCACATTTATTTCCCGTTATGACTGTTCACATCATTTCTCCTCGATATGACTACTCACATATATTCTCCCTATTAAGGCTGCTCACATATATTTCCCCTGTTATGACTGCCCCCATCAATTTCTCCCTGTTATGACTGCTCACGTCCGTTCTCCCTCTTATAACTGCTCACATCCATTCTCCCTGTTATGACTACTCACGTCTATTCTCCCTGTTATGATTGCTCATATTCATTCTACATCTTATAACTACTCAAATCCATTCTCCTTGTTAAGACTTTTTACATCCACCCTCATTGTTATGACTACTCACATATATTCTCCCTGTTATGACTACTCACATCCATTCTCCCTTTTATAACTGCTCACATCCATTCTCCCTGTTATGACTGTTCACATCCATTCTCCTTGTTATGACTACTCACATCCTTTCTCCTAGTTATGACTACTCATATATATTCTCCCTGTTATGGCTGCCCACATATATTTCACCTGTTATGACTGTTCACATCCGTTCTCCTTATTATGACTGCTCACATCTATTCTCCTTGTTATTATAACTGCTTACATCCATTCTTCTTGTTATGACTGTTTACATCCACTCTCATTGTTATGACTGCTCATGTATATTCTCCCTGTGATGACTGATCACATCCATTCTCCCTCTTATAACTACTCACATCCATTCTCCCTCTTATAACTGCTCACATCCATTCTCCGTGTTATGACTGCTCACATCCATTCTCCTTGGTAATGACTACTCACACATATTCTCCCTGTTATGGCTGCTCACATGTATTTCCCCTGTTATGACTTCTCACATCCATTCTCCCTGTTATAACTGCTCACATCAATTCTCCCGCTTATGACTGCTCACATATATTCTCCCTGTTGTGACTGCCAACATCCGTTCTCCATCTTATAACTGCTCACACCCATTCTCCTTGTTATGACTGCTCACATCCATTCTCCCTGTTATGACTGCTCATATTCGTTCTCCATCTTATAAGTGTTCAGAGCTATTATTCTTGTTATGACTGCTCACATCCATTCTCTCTGTTACGAGTGCTCACTGCTCACGTCCGTTCTCTTTGCTATGACTGCTTTCATCAATTCTTACTGGTTTTACTGCTCACATCCGTTCTCCATGTGATAATTGCTTACATCCATTCATCCTTTATGACTGCCCGTATCCATTCTCTTTTTATGACTACTCTAATCCGTTCTCCCTGTTTGACTGCCCACATCCATTCTCCCTGTTATGACCGCTCACATCCGTTATCCCTCTTATAACTGCTTACATCCATTACCTTTGTTATGACTACTCATGTATTCTCTCCTTGTTATGACTACTCACACCCATTTTCCCCGTTACGAGTGCTCACAACTTACATCCGTTCTCTTTGTTATGACTACTCACATCTATTCTCCCTGTTATGTTTACTCACTGCTCACATACATCCTCCCTGTTAAGACTCCTCACATACACTTTCCCTCTTATGACTGCTCATATTCATTCTCCCTTGTACGACTACTCACAGCAGTCCTTCCTGTTATGACTACTCACATCCATTCTCCCTGTTATAACTGCTCGCATTCATTCTCCCTGTTATGACTGCTCACATCCATTCTCCGTGTTATGACTGCTCATCATGTTAGTTCCACATATGGTGTTGTTTGTTATGACGTTAGCTGCTGAATCCTATCTTAGACATACTTAATTATGTCTCAAAAAATTTGTTTTTAACATTTCTTTCATAAATTTCTCTGGGAAATGCGAATCGTTATTTCTTATGCTCAGACGCAAGACATGCGTTGTACATTAAGATGTCACATGTACGTTGTTCACCTTTCGAACAACTTTGACCACGTCTGAAATGAACAGAGGAGAGTGGGGGAGTTGGGACATGCACTAATTATTCTTGGATTGAGGAGATATAAACAAATGAAAGAACCACATTAAAATTTGCAGATAACAAGGATAAAATGCATAATACATTTCGAATACAAGAGGAAAAACCAACCAGTTGTTAGTTTTGGGGGTGGGGTGGGGAGTGGGATGGAGCGGGTCATGCGTGAAAGAAAAGAAGATTCAGAGTAAATAGTCATCTGGACGTTGCCAACAGACGGCCAGCTCGTAAACTGGAAATGATTCCAGTACCAATAGCTCTTTTTTTTACTGAAATAAAATATTAGGCCATATCTTCTGATACGGAATTTCTTTAAATACGGATGATATTACACAATTTAAAAAAAGTAAGTACCAAATACTCACTTATAAGTCGGGTCCATTGCAAACAATATATGCTCTGGTCTGTGTGTTCATTACGCGACAGCAGATCAGGATCTATTTTTTGTTGTTGGATCTATCTTATAGGGGATTATTTGCAGTCCCAGAAAACAATTCATGTACTGGAAATGAAGCGTTTCTATAAAAACCACACATTTGATGAATTATGTTTCGTTTAACAATATTGTTTTCACGACATCGGCAGACTATCGACATGAGAGTAAATAAACTATCTTGTTATTATGTCATCGATTAATTTGGTAAAATCTGTGTAAAGGAGTATCAGCCTGAATTCGATAAGTGGATTCAAATGGTTCATTGAGAATGTAGGATTAACATAAATCAAAAGACAATAAGACATATATGCTTGTCATATTACAGAAACAGTCGCTTCAGCACAAAATCAAGTTTTTCATTCGAGGGAGGGTGAAAAAGACACATGTTGATAATGACAAACATGCATGTGTGCGGTAAGATTGATGGAAATCAGTGCTACTTTTCTTTACCACTTTTGTAGCAATAAATTGACTGATATAACAAATTAAGATCATTTTGCTATCTATATCAATTTTGCTTCTGATAGTAAAACCAACAAATAATTAATTCTCATTTTACCCATTGTGCGCCTTTAGTTTGCGTTTAATTTTATTATAAAGTTGTGTTATATTTCTAATATGCAACTGGTATGTCAGAAATGGAACGTTCATGCTATAAAAATATTTTATTGATAGCACATACTTATACATATATTTTAATTATACCTTATGCAATACCTATGTTTTATTTATATTTCTGTTACAAGCTGTACTGGAGGAAGTGAACTCTTTCCATACCTTCCCAGCGTGACCGCAAAAAAAAATAATAATGTAGTTTTGCGTCTATTTGGACAAAAAGAACTTGAGCTTGATGAAAACCATGAACTTGAACATACACCAAGCAACCTGAGGAACTCGGGTCCTTATAATGGTATGTGTACACCTGCCAAGAGATTGTTTATACAGTATTACACGATAACAATGATACAAAATTGCAATAGATTGAATGGTAAATTACTTACCACACGCATAATGTGATCTGTTTGATGCCTTATTTTGTATCTGTTTTCTTTAACAAATAATAACGTTCTAAACAGATATTTTTAAATATTGAAATGCCTAAAGGTTGCTGAGTGGTCTAAAGCCGTTATTGGTCTCTGCCGTCTCACCTCTGTCTGCGTGGGTTGGAGTCCAGGGCACAGCCAATGTGGGTACGTGAGAAAGCTTGCCAGAAGCTTCTTGTGCAGTGATTCTCAAACTGTGTGCCGCGGCACACTAGTGTGCCGCAAGAGATTTGCAAGTGTGCCGTGGGAGTTTTGAAAAATAGTTAAAATTGCTAGCGTTTTGAAACCTTGAACATATCGAAAAATTAAAATGGTAAATCAATGTCGCTAAAGTTAAAAAAGTAACATATATAAAAACGCAATCTCTGTCAGTCTGTCATTCATTGGTTCCTTTCGTAACGCGAGACTTGTGCGAGATTCGGGAGAACTCGATCGCTCTAATAATTTCGTTCTTGGAGGTTGAAAAAACAGACTTTGGATTCTCTCTTCATGACGAAATCTGGCGGCTGAAGGTTCAATTTCTCTCCGATTTATTCTACAAATTAAATTCACTGAATTTAAGTTTTCAAGGACCATTAGAAAACATCATCATTGCAACATCAAAACAGAAGGCATTTGATGAAAAGTTGTCGCTGTGGCAAAGTAAGGTCTCGAAGGGAGTCCTCGACTGCTTTCCTACTGTCAACGAATCTCATTCAAACAAGAAAATCATCCCCGAAATTCTGGACACACTGAGAGACCTACAATCGGCACTGCAGCATTTCTTCCCATCACATGCAAGCGATGGATATGGATGGGTGATCAATCCATTCGGAAACAACGAAACTACAATTCTTACAACCGAAGAAGAAGAACAGCTCATTGATTTAAAAAACGATGAATTTTTCCAGTCAACATTTCCCGAAAAGAGCCTGGATGAGTTTTGGATCTCAATCAAGAATTCATATCCTGCAATCAGTTCAAAAGCAATCAAAGTAATTCTGCCATTTGTGTCTTCGTGGTTTTGTGAGTTTGGATTTTCAGCATTGACTGAAATCAAATCGAAAGAGAGAGAGAGACTTCTTAAAATCGACGATGAAATGCACGCTTGTTTGTCGACTTTGGAGCCTCGCTTCAATCTCATTTGCTCTCGAAAGCAGGCACATCCTTCACATTAAATTTAAAATTAAATATATATGTAAAAACAAATAAGTTCTTCACCACAAAAATTGTTAAATCTTTTCAGGTGTGCCGTGAAAATTGTTAGATCTTTTTGGTGTGCTGCAAGACAAAAAAGTTTGAGAAACACTGTTCTTGTGGGTCGGTGGTTCTTTCCGGGTTTTTTTTTTCGTGGGGGTGGGTGGTGGTCTTCCTCCACCATTGATACTGGCCGCCATGTATAGCCTATCTTGTGCTGAAAAATGGCGTTAAACCTTACAACAACAGTATATTTGGTGGAAAAGGAGCAGTGGAAAACCCCGGGAAGTACCACCTAGCAAATGAAAGCTACTTGTAAGCTTTAAGCTTACTCACATATTTAAGTTGGCCAAACCCGAGATTCGAACCCACGCAGATAACGGCGAGATGCCAGTGATCTGTTACGGCGTTGTGCTTTGAGAGAGAGAGAGAGAGAGAGAGAGAGAGAGAGAGAGAGAGAGAGAAAGAAAGAAAGAAAGAGAGAACGGTGTGCAGAATGGCTTTTCTCAATTTCATTTAGCTTTCGAAAGGTTCTGTTAGAGGTAACCGATAAAGCATAAAAGGTAAGCCTCATCTTGCGTTATCATAGTAACTTTGTAACTATTTTTTTCATTAAAAAGAATTAATCCCTAAAGTTACATAAATTACATTTGAAAACGAGGCTGACTCGCATTCAAACGCTTTGCGTTGTTTATAACTTCATCTGGGGAGCAGTTTGAAATATTTCTATTTTTTATATCTGGAAATTGTCCTGAAAGAAGTTTGGATTGTTTATCTACATGTGTAACAAATACCATTTGCATTGCTTTTTATGTGTCGATATGTACCGTGAGTTCACAAAATTATTCAAACCTGACACGTTATATGTCAAGAGGAACGAGGGCGTGATCTTGGGTCTACATGATGACATTAATTGTATGAACACTTTAATTAGGACCAATTGAATATTCCATCTTAATACATCTATAATTAGATCTGGGTTATTTTTAGACATAGGTTGAGACAAGAATAGTATGGGTTCGAATCCTGCCTAGACCAGACCTGGTCGACAGCCTTTGTGTTAATACGCATGGCACTTTTATATGTTTCATAGTGGCGATATAATATTTCGCGTGTTGACATGCCGTTAATCATCGTTAACTCAATCAATCAATTTAATAAGTAATCCAGTGTGATACCGTTCATCATGCAAGTTGTATTTATCGTACATATTCACTGAATTTCGGTCATGTTGATTATCTCAGAGCTACAGATGTATCCACTATATCGTCAATGAGACTATGTCTTCTCTTTTGACAACTGACGTCTCAAACAGTCCACGCTCTCCCTTATCGATACAAATATCTGCTTCAAGGCGTGTAGAATAAATGTTACCACCATGAAAAAAAAAAACTGGCAATCTCATTATATTTCTGCATCTAAGTCTTCTAATATATTAACGGAATGATCCAATGACAAAGTTGATTGATTGGAATATGGGGCCCCGAGTGGCCGAGTAGTCTAAAGCGCTCTCCGTTACGGATCACTGCCATCTCACCTCTGTCTGCGTGGGTTCGAGTCTCAGATTCAGCCAATGTGGGTATGTGAGAAAGCTTGCCAGTAGCTTCTCGTGGGTCGGTGGTTCTTTCCTTGGGTTTCCCCTGGTTCTTCCTCCACCATTAATACTGGCCGCCATGTATAGCCTATCGTGTGCTGAAAAATGGCGTTAAACCCAATAATAATAACAATGATTGGAATATTTTGTAAGAAAAAGAGAAAGGGAAACGTTTTCGCAACTGTATTAATGATTTCCCTAATAAATTATCGCATGAGCCGTAAAATGCGTAAAGATTCCGAAGAGCTCTATTCGCTACACACAGTTCACACAACTCAACAAGAAACTATGTAAGTATCAAATTCCACTATCAATTCCTAGCATTTAATTAAATCCATTTTCAGTTTGTATTGAACGCAAGGTCTCGGCAAGCCGTTTAAGACCTAGTCTTGCTCTGTAAAGACGATATGAAACTCAATTACTGGTTTCATTTCGAAATATTAAAATATGTGGCAATAGTTTATAATTCAGGATTACTGATAATATCAATAACACATCATACGAGTTCATAATTCTTCCATATTAATCAGGAAAATAAGTTTGGTAGTTGGGTATGGTTATTCTAAATTAGCCTCTTTCGAGTTAAGTGAGACAAGTGTGAGATAAAATATGGCATAACAACTCACTTTAACTAAATGTTTTTAGATTGAGCTCTTCTCTGTTTCTTCACTCTTGCATGCATGTATCAGCCATTGTATTGTGAAGATCTTCTACGGTTGAAACCACACGATTAATTTGCCAGACAATATGTATCAATCATTAAATTTTGATGAATTTACCATAACAACATCTTTTTACCTGTACTACTGCATCATAATCTGTAATTGGGACCGAGCACGTGGGAAACGGTACCAAAATACATAATAATTTCACCATTTTTCAGCAATTTGGGGTAAGAGTCTGGCACATAAGCAAGCCCATTAACCCAATTCACGATTACTACCTGTTAACTGTCTTCATTAAACCAACCGTTCAAAATCATGTCGGACCCCACACATTCTGAATACACGTGGCCTTTGGCATGAAGGCTCCCAAGGGGTAGAGGTAAACTTTTCTGATGTACACATATAGCATGTGAAGAAAGACATTCAATTAAAAACACATTAACTACTGTGGAATTCATGCATTAATGAAAACACTATGAACGAGTGCTGCTTCAATGAGACGCGATCGTCATAGGTTATTGAAAGTCGATTTTATGCAACCTTAGTTCAGCATACAGTTTCTGATCATTTCTTTTTGTTGTTGTTGTGGAATGAAAAGATGTGTTTTTATAGCTGATTAGTACAGAAAGGAAGTCAAGAATCATGTTCCAAACACAAGCCATTGTTTAGCAGATGTTTTTTATTTTTTTAATAACAATATTACAGGCTTTTTTTGCATGTGTTGCAACATTTGAAAGCCACAATCTAATTTGTTTTTGGGATTTTGGTTTTTTGTTGTTGTTTTATGGATGCGTTTTTTAAGGACGCAAAAACTACACGAGCTATATTATTTAATGTTGGTGTTCAAATGTATAGTTTATAATAAATAATTGACAGCAATTAATGGAAAACTTTACAAGCTTCTTTTTTATGGACACTAATAAAAAGTTTTAATCGTGCTGAGGAAAAATAATATCATATAATTTAGGTTCTTTGCATTTATGCGCCAAAAATATAAAAGCTGATCATGATAAAAAAAAATTATATTCCATATAGAACGAATTACGTCCGACCAGTATAATTAATAAAGCATTATAAAATAAGCTCAGGACTTGTGCAATTATTGAGAAACATCGTGTAATTAGACCCTAAAGAACACATTTATATAGATCAACAAGAACAAGACTGATATCGGATTGCCTTATTGACAAGAACCAAATTTTAGCAATGTGATTTTACTTGATGTTTGTAATATTTCACTCTTCTCTGAAAATAATATTTCAAATGATTGGGATAACGTATTGTGGATGGACAACCGCTATGCGCACCATCGGGCCATTGATCGTTGATAGAATCGTGCAATAAAAATTTTGAATAAAGGCTTAGTGATCAGTTGTATGTCTGTGTTATATTTCCACATGTCTTTTTTATTAGACATTGACAAATGCATAGGACGAAAGAGTCCTGTTTTATGTGCTGACACAAGAAATGCTCTCTCTCGTGTGACGAAAAACAGACGATGAACCTATGTACTCCTCTAAAATACCGCCAACATCATGTGCCAATGACATCAACCTAGGAATGCCAATGATATTACAGGCTAACCGCAAAAGATCAATGGAAGCGATAGACATTATATGTGCGGCTAGGGTTGTAGGCTTTTTTTAGATCTAGCCGGGCGTGTCGGGGACTGCATTTCGTAGATACGGTGATCGGCGCCTTTTAATGAGGTGTATAATTTTCTGAGCAATAGTTCCAGCTTCTGATCTACCACAACTATCTCACAGAGATACCATAGCAAATCCTATGGACAACTAAGAGAAGAAGAAAAAAAGACTAGAACAGGGAGGCTGTCTCTTCAGCCGCTCAAAGTCACAGGGGCCCAGCCATCAATCTAAGTAAATAGTTAAAGAAGAATTATGGTCTTTCTAAACGTTTACGTGTTAATGAATCATGAAGTAATTTTCGTTCAATACATTTTTTTTTGTTGGTACTTTCTGATATGGTCTATCGCGTCTCGTATCTATGCGTCGATCCGGACATATATTCTGAATACTTGCAAGTCTACGCAATATTGCCTGTAGAAAGGTCGAAAACTTCGGGTGCTGACTGGTATTTTCTCTCCTACTAGAATATTTTTTTCTTTCGTCTCAAGTTTTGTTTTGTTTGTTTTGTTTACAGGTAATATAATGGATGGAAATGTTTGTTTTGTCTGTAAGTCAGAGACAGATCATTTAATTTTCGGAGAGTATTTTTCTCCATTTTATCTAACCTCAAGATAAATTTATTTTTTTCAACCCAATCAAGGACATAATCAGAGCAAGCAAATACTTGCAAGACATTTGTGGGCTGGGAATTTGTTTTACAAAATTCACATGTCAGAAGATTATTTTTTCAAGCGAACGGGCCCCGCCCACCCCCTTTAAGACTATCGGTCCCTAAGGACAGAAGCATGTCACATGAGAACGGTTGGCAATACTTTGTGCCAATTTATTTAAAACTTATTAGTAAATTAGACGTATTAGGAACTTAGACTTATTAGGAAATTTTACTCATTAGGAAATTAGACATATCAGGAACTTAGACTGTGCCAGTAATGATACTTTCATTGCATGAGAAAATAAAGTGCTCTACGTACTAAATATCAGTCGAGTCAAACTGCAAAAAAAACACATAAAAACAACAGCAACAAAGATCCTGATTTTCTATAGCATAATGCGCCTGCAGATTAGAGTCTATGTTTTTTGTTCTACTTATTACTCATATGAAACTGGGTCTGAGCAATTTTTAGTTGGACTCGTCTTATAAACCAGTATAGACGTACGAAAGTTCATAGTCACTACACCTGAATAGATACGATGAGGACTTAAGTGTGTAGTCATATAGCGATCTAGATAGCAAGCTATATTTACCGCTCCGGTTGCCTAATGGTTAGAGTGTCCGCCTCGAATGCGGGAGGTCACGGGTTCAAACCCCGGCCGAGTCTTACCGAAGACTTATAAAAATGGTACTAACAGTTGCATCGCTTGGCGCTCAGTAATTAAGAGGATAATGTTAGGACTTGTTGGCCTGGTGTCAGGATACTGTGACTGGGTGGGACATGATGCTATATGTCTGCGCCATGATGCCCCATTACTAGACATCACTATAAACATAAGGTATATACATACATACATACATACATACATACATACATACATACATACATACATACATACATACATACATACAGACAGACATACATACATACATCATTCCCACACTGCAGACATAGTAGCAATATGACTGAAAAATTGTTAAGGCTACGTTAACAATGCACAAAGGGATGTGTTTGCCATTCATAGGCTGACAGACTGTATAAATTTAATACCTCCGCCATGCAATATGTACAATTTCGTTGGAACATCATAAAATTGGATATGTCGTTGCGCTTCTTGCTGAGTCCTAATACAGTTTACAGTTTTGACCTAACGGCCCTGAACTTGTCCAAGCTAATTTACATATCCTGTTTTTCACACTAATTAATTTTCCATACATTCATCTTATTGGTTTTTGTCAGATTCAAGTAGAGTTTTATGTAGGTGTTTCAGTGCATATAACATATTTGCCTGCAGAATTAATTATTTGGGGTGTCAGCAGTGGCACTGAAATTTATGTTTCTTTGTACCGTAGTTACTGGCTTGTAACACGTACCGTACTGGGAACATCATAATCTCAGGTCTACCGTCGTGGATTACGTCAGAAGATCATGGACTGCGCTGTTTGCTTAAAATAATAAGGAAAACTAAGAGTTTATAATCTAACCTGCCTGGTGATTATTAAACCCTGAGTTTATGTTGTTTCCATGCACACCCAAACTGTGATTGGCAAGATACGGCCATCTACTAATTTACTGTAGGTAACGGAGTTTCTTTTCCTACGTCAAAAGTAGAAATGGTTACTTATAATAGGACTCATAAAAATGTAAAAGTGCGGTTTTATAGCTTTACGTGTAGCATTAAATTATTAGTAATTTTCTATCTTAATGGGAGGTCAGTAAAATATATTTACATTTATTTTTGAGGATACAGTACATATATGTAAAAGAAATAGTTAAAATAAAACGTAATTTCCCGTTGATGTCTGTCTTATAGCTAAACAGCCGAACTTTAACATTCGGCCTTACAATGTCCTGTTCGGTTTGTTGAGGTGTTTTACAGCACTGCCACTGCAGCACTTTAACGGCTGCATCGTTCCTAGGCAAACAGCGCATATCTGACAGGAGACTCTAGTAGCCGATCTGGACTGATCCTATGGTGAGAATGGAAACCGCATTTCTGTACTGATCCTATGGTGAGAATGGAAACCGCATTTCTGTATTGATCCTATGGTGAGAATGGAAACCGCATTTCTGTTCAAGAATCGCACTTCTTAACCATTGAAACATCGAGGCTGTGCTATTTGTAATAAAGTAAATGTGTCTAAATAATTGTATATTGTCCAAAATGAATAGGATGAACAAGGCACAAATTTATAGATTATATTCCTTCAGTGATCAGTGCACACACACACACACACACACACACACACACACACACACCATGGTACTTTTGTGTGAATTAGAGATATGGTGATATTGATCCTCAGAAGTATACATGTTCGTTGAAGTTAATCCGTGAAAACAAATATATATATATATATATATATATATATATATATATATATATATATATATATATATATATATATATATATATATATATATATATATATATATATATATATATATATATATATATATATATATATATATATATATATATATATATATATATATATATATATATATATATATATATATTGAATCAAAATCAAAACCCTGAAAAAACGTTTTTAGACTAATCATGGTAAAATTATCAACTCATGCAGAAAAAAAACACGAGTAAAACAACGTATTTAGACTTTATTAGTAGAACAGTGTATTTAGACTTTATTAGTAATACAGTGTATTTAGACTTTATTAGTAAAACATCGTATCTAGACTTTATTAGTAATACAATGTATTTAGACTTTATTAGTAATACAGTGTATTTAGACTTTATTAGTAAAACAGTGTATCTAGACTTTGTTAGTAAAACAACGTATTTAGACTTTATTAGTAAAACAGTGTATCTAGACTTTATTAGTAAAACAGTGTATCTAGACTTTATTAGTAAAACAACGTATTTAGACTTTATTAGTAATACAGTGTATTTAGACTTTATTAGTAATACAGTGTATTTAGACTTTATTAGTAAAATATCGTATCTAGACTTTATTAGTAAAACAGTGTATTTAGACTTTATTAGTAATACAGTGTATCTAGACTTTATTAGTAAAACAGTGTATCTAGACTTTATTAGTAAAACAGTGTATCTAGACTTTATTAGTAAAACAGTGTATCTAGACTTTATTAGTGAAACAACGTATTTAGACTTTATTAGTAATGCAGTGCATAGACTTTATTAGTAATACAGTGTATCTAGACTTTATTAGTAAAACAGTGTATCTAGACTTTATTAGTTAAACAGTGTATCTAGACTTTATTAGTAAAACAGTGTATCTAGACTTTACTAGTAAAACAGTGTATCTAGACTTTACTAGTAAAACAGTGTCTCTAGACTTTATTAGTAAAACAGTGTATCTAGACTTCATTAGTAAAACAGTGTATCTAGACTTTATTAGCTGTGATCTCGGTAACGTAATATATATTATAAATTAAAGTGAAGAAGTGAAGAAGAAAAACGTGTTTGAAGGAAATTATTAAAATACTCATATCCTCTTTCCGTCGATACAAGCATATCAATATACGGAAAATGGGTTGGATATAAATTCTACAAGTTCTAATATAATTTAAGTAAAGTGGGCTTGATTCAAGGTCCATTATAAATTTATATACATACATACATACATACATACATACATACATACATACATACATACATACATACATACATACATACATAGGGGCCCCGAGTGGTCGAGTGGTCTAAAGCGCTCTCCGTTACGGATCACTGCCATCTCACCTCTGTCTGCGTGGGTTCGAGTCTCGGATTCGGCCAATGTGGGTATGTGAGAAAGCTTGCCAGTAGCTTCTCGTGGGTCGGTGGTTCTTTCCGGGGTTTTCCCGGGTTCTTCCTCCACCATTGATACTGGCCGCCATGTATAGCCGTGTGCTGAAAAATAGCGTTAAACCCTACAACAACAACAACAACATACATACATACATACATACATACATACATACATACATACATACATACATACATACATACATACATACATACATACATACATACGTAAAGAAATATTCTTATAAATTTCGAGACATTCTCTTATGAAGAACACTTATCTTTTGGTGAATTAATAGATGAAATCAAATTCAATTAGCTGACTGAAATAGGTGGTTGAAAAGTATGGCTGTCAAGGGGACATTTAAATCCTTCCAATTTAGATTCTAGCTGTGATTTCAAGAAGTGAACAATGTGCCACTACTTAGAAACAAGACAGAAAAAGTACAACTTCAGAAAAAATAAATCATAAGCACATACTTTAAAAACACCAGCAAATGAAATTAATAATACATATTAATCCATGTAGATCCTATGAAATGTCGTTATCAATGTGTTTTTTTTTTAAATAATGATTTTGACTACTTCAGTGATTAAAAAAGATTATAATCCTTATATTCTTGTGTCGTGGACATTTGTAGAAATACACCATTCGTGTAGCTTAATATTGATGAAATTAAGATAAAGAAGCTGAAACCGTTTTTATGTCTTAAATTGTTATAACCAGATCTTTTAAAAGCATCATATCAATGACGAAAAGGTCTTTCTATTGTCTATATATATATATATATATATATATATATATATATATATATATATATATATATATATATATATATATATATATATATATATATATATATATATATATATATATATATATATATATATATATATATATATATATATATATATATTCCATTAAATAAAAACATATACATCAGCATGAAATAAATAAGTATTTCAGCATGAAACAAATACAAATAAATACATGAATATCAGCATGAAATAATTAGGTGCATATCATCATGAAATAACTATATTTTCTCAGCTTTCATATATAGAAAAAGTACAAGTTTCGGAGTGAAAGTTTATTTTTTACCAGTAAAAGAATCGTTTACTTAAAGTATGCATTTATTTGTTTTGTTGTTATTACTTTTGGTGGGGTGAGAGTGATTAACGCCATTTTTAGCACATGATAAGATATACATGGCGGCCAGGATACTTTGTGGATAAAGAAATTGGAAAACCTCGAAATGAACCACCGACCCACAGGAAGCTACTGTCAAGCTTTCTCACGAACCGAGGAATCTGCGCGGACAGAGCTGAGTTGTGAGTGATTTGTAAAAGCAAGCGCAGGAGACCCCTCAGCCACCTAGAGACTTCTACTTCAGCAAAGAAAAGACAATTTCACTGATCTGAATTTTAAGAACTCTAATTTTTTGAAGATGAGAAGGAAAGGAGCTGCACACGTTGACAATTTATTTCACAAAGAACATGATTATTCGATACGTTCTCAAGTATGAATTTCAAAAAGTATGTTCTGTTCAGATGACTAAAATGATAACACGCTTTGAACATTTATTGGACAAATGACTAAAAATTATAACACATTTATTGGACTTGGCTATTCGAAGCAATATACATTATATATGTATTGTACATCATTCGAATTTGGTATAACAACGTAATAATAACACTTCAATCCATATAACCTAAATCATACTTTGTTTCAAACCAATGGTAATGTCCACTTTAAACTCTTCGTTTCAGTCGACATCATTCAGATAATGACCACAAAAAAAGACAGTTTAAATTTAAAAAATTTAAATGTCAACCTAAATTAGTTTAATGAATTGCGCTTAACAGCCCTACGATTTGGTCTGACTGCAGTTTAATTTAACCATCAAAGAACGTTTACGATTAGCGTTTCTTAGGCATTTTGCAGACCTGTCCAACATTTCTTGTCAACATCACTGAGCACGAATCCTATGAAAGACGATAAAGCACAAGCAACACGCCTTGTCAGTGAATCACAGATGAGACATAATTTCAAACGGAAAAGCTGTCTGACTTGGAACATTGGTTCAGAACGAGGCTTTATGGCGCGAAATGATCATCATTAAGAAAGCACCGCCAAACCGATCCGAGCAGGCTATGCGCAGAAAGGAAGGGATCCTATTCAGGTAAGTGTGCATGCAACGACTTGCACAATTTGTTACGTATATATTCTTACATTAGTTGGCAAAAAGCAATAACTATGGAAAATTACTTTTGGTTACAGGAATGTATTGTTTCATATATTTTTTCTGATCTGCGTCAAAAATAACTAACGATCCTCCGATACCTCAACTATGGCCTGTTTGGACCTTAATTTGTTTCAGCTAAAAAAGAAAAAAAAAAGAAATAAACCATATTAACTGGCAAGAGAATTTACAAAGCTGTCAAAAAGTGAATACCACACATTCGAAAATAGCTCCAGTTTTTAAGGAAAACCATTTTATATATTATTCAATACCAATGATCATTTTCAAGGAAGGGTGTGCCAATAACAAATTTTCATTTTTATTTTGAATCATGTTATGCAAATAATGATATATTTTATCTGCGTAAAACACGACAATGTGCGATATTCTTCAGACGGTTAAGATAACGTTCGGTTTTCAAAGACTGGTGATCAAAACGTCGTTGAAGAAATATACAGACTATTCAGTTAAAAATTATCATGTCAGTAGCATAAGAAAATAGTTTTGCATTGAAAGATATGGCATTGTCGTGTTCTAATATAAGCAGATACCGCATCAATAGATTTCCTTAATGCTAGCAATCATTTGTAAAAATCGTACTAACTTTTAAACTTGCCCCATCGAATGAAGTTCTTGTAGTTGAAAGGAAAGTGAAATTCGAGTAATCATCTTCAAACAAGTCTGGTCCATAAAAACTTATAATATTGGGGTATATTCTTGTGAATCATTTAGTCTACATTATTATCAAATTATCGAAGCAGGTGTCCTTTAACTGTATAATTTATTGGTGCGATAATAAAATAATAAAATATATAAATAAATAAATAAATAAATAAATAAATAAATAAATAAGCAATGAATAAAATTTGATGATAGCTGAGTTTTACATTGAACATGAACTTACTTCGTAACAGTCATTAAAACAAGAAATTGTGCATTTATGATTATTATCATATACCGTCACATTAACAAATATTTTTAAAAATATTTTTATATCATGCCCATTCACACGATAATAGTTCAAATTAATTATATATTAATTATTGATAGCCGACTTGGTTACAATGATGCATGATATGGACAAATTCAATTAATTGTACAATCAATATCATGCCTAATTAATTACAGAATAAAACTATGAGTAATTTGCTATAGTATTAACAACATGCCTAATTAATTTTAGTTAAACAACATGCCTAATTAAATTTAGTTAAACAAAATGCCTAATTAATTTTAGTTAAACAAAATGCCTAATTAATTTTAGAATCATCAACATGCCATATTATGTTAAACTCTTGCCTACCAGACACTGTCAATACTTACAGTAATACTAACAGCACAACTAATAATAATGTAGCATAACCCTTTTCAGTTCATAATTAAACTCGTGGATAAAACTCTGACACACACGACGTTTACGGCACTTGTGATGGTTTTGTCGCAGCGAATAATCCACGAAAATGGGTACCCTAGAAGCATGAGTCACGGAAAATTGATAATTCCCCTTTGTATTTACTTCACCATTTCCTTTTACTAAATCCACATTCAACAACATTTTTGCCTGGCCAACTTATGGCCCTTCATTTATGCAATTGACATCTATATATGTGGAGAAACATTTTGAAACTACGATTTTGATAGAAATTTCATTTAAAAAAAAACACGATTTATATCGAATCAAAAAATATATTCGTAAAATATTCTCTCGGTCGAATCGGACTTTAATAAACTCTACAAAGAATGGATAAGAATGTTTAATCTTCATCAAAATGAGCGTAATCTTTAAGGCATATAAACTGGTTAAGCGCATTCCAGACTAAGGAGGCAAAATAACAAATGCCAAAAAAAATTAAAAAATATATATATATATATATATATATATATAGATATATATATATATATATATATATATATATATATATATATATATATATATATATATATATATATATATATATATATATATATATATATATATACGAAACCAACATGAAAGAATCTAACAAATTCCGTCAGTCACTGAATTATTATAAGAATGAAGACAGCATTCCAAAAATTTCTCTCACAACCATCCATATCGTATAGAGGAAAATTTCACATTTTCTTTCGTTTCCGGAAATGATATTGTGGTAGAAGTGAAAGCATATTATGTGTATGTCTTTTTAGAGATTAAAATAAATAAATGTTACATGGAATTTATATACATTTGTTTAAAACTTATTTCAGTCTATATTGTACATTTACCGTCTTTAAATATGTTGTCCGTTCTAAGTGCATTTTGAATGCAGTTTTATGTACTGGGTGCAGGTTGTCTGTCTTGAGTGTGGGTTGTCTGTCTTGAGCGTCTGTTGTCTGTATTGAGTGTAGGTCGTCTGTATTGAGTGCAGGTTGTTTGTCTTGAGTGTCAGTTGTCTGTCTTGAGCGTAGGTTGTCTATCCTGAGTATATGTGGTCTGTCTTGAGTATAGGTTGTTTGTCTTGAGTGTCTATTGTCTGTATTGAGTGTAGGTTGTCTGTCTTGAGAGTAGTTTGTCTGTCCTGAGTATAGGTTGTCTGTCTTTAGTATATGTTGCCTGTCTTGAGTGTCGGTGGTCTGCATCGAGTGTAAGTTGTCTGTCTTGAGTGTAGGTGTTCTGTCTTGAGTGTCGGTTGTCTGTCTTGATTGTAGGTTGTCTGTCTTGAATATAGTTTGTCTGTCTAGAATGCAGGTGTTTTGCCTTGAGTGTAGTTGTCTGTATTGAGTGCAGGTTGTCTGTCTTGATTGTAGGTTGTCTGTCTTGAGTGTAGGTTGTCTGTCTTGATTGTAGGTTTTCTGTCTTGAGTGTTGGTTGTCTGTCTTGATTGTAGGCTGTCTGTCTTCAGTGAAGGTTTCTCAGATGTAAATCTTAGGCAAATATAGCAAACAAAATACAAGATTCTATACTATTTTTTTGTCTTGACCAATCTTATGCGAGACAAATTATAAATGATCGAGACGTATATTGAAGAAAAAAAATATTAAAAATAATTCTGATTTCAGTGTGCATATAAACTAACTAAATATATTTGGAACGTTTTCACCGCGACATTTTGTATGACTATTTATATCTTACATTTTTGATGAACAGAATTAACATTTAGGATATAACACTTAAAGAGAGGAATTTGCTAAAATCCATTTTACATAAAATAAAAATGAAACATGACTGTTGATGTTCTTATTATTTCTTTAAGAATATGTCTAATTAATTAAAGGATTTAAATCATTTTTCATTATAATGTCGATTCCATACGACTACATAAGACTCCATGAGTACATATTCATGTAAGTAAAGAGTATAAGATCATTTATACCAGTAAAGGCGTCTTACTATCAAGAACAAGATGACGTTTATATTCATACATGCATACACTATAAGATGACGTTTATATTCATACATGCATACACTATAAGATGACGTTATATTCATACATGCATACACTATAAGATGACGTTATATTCATACATGCATACACTATAAGATGACGTTTATATTCATACATGCATACACTATAAGATGACGTTTATATTCATACATGCATACACTATAAGATGACGTTTATATTCATACATGCATACACTATAAGATGACGTTATATTCATACATGCATACACTATAAGATGACGTTTATATTCATACATGCATACACTATAAGATGACGTTTATATTCATACATGCATACACTATAAGATGACGTTTATATTCATACATGCATACACTATAAGATGACGTTTATATTCATACATGCATACACTATAAGATGACGTTTATATTCATACATGCATACACTATAAGATGACGTTATATTCATACATGCATACACTATAAGATGACGTTATATTCATACATGCATACACTATAAGAGGAACTGCATAAGACTGGATATATATTGATGAAAGTAAAATAATGATAAAGTCAGTTACCCAAGACGTAATATATTCATCATATAAAATCTAGTGTCTATTTATGTACGTAGCGACACAATAATTATCTGTTACACCAGAGAAAGTACATATTCAGATAAGTAAAGTCACAATAAGGTCAGCTATATAAGATAAGTATATATTCATATACGTAAAGACAAAATAAGTATTGAATATATGTATGTATGTATGTATGTATGTATGTATGTATGTATGTATCTATGTATATGTGTTTGTGTGTTTGTGTGTGCGCGCGCGCGCGCGCGCGTGTGTGTGTGTGTGTGTGTGATTGAGCCTCTTCTCCAATTGTATCATAGTTACGAAATGCCATATAACATAAAAAGAGAATGTCAGATAAATGCATAATCCAATTTATTTCTTTAAAATTATATTCCTTCTCGCTTTTTGAATTACGCTCAGATCTAGCAGAGTAACTGTTTAAATGTATAGACTAAATTCTGGCTGCATGCAGGAAGACAATTTCAATAAGGGTTGTATATCAAACGTTTAGAATTTTTTGTAATTTAAAAAAAAAAACAATTTTATGTATCTGTCTGCAGTGTTTCTATTTCTCTAAATAGATAAATATATATTTCTTAGTAATGTAAAAAAAAAATGGGTAATGCAATTTAGGAATAATACTCTGAATGAATGGTTATGTTTGTGATGGTTTTCTAGATAATGTCGTTCGACCAAATGGCATAACCAATTTGGAATTTATGTAACGTTATGTATCGATATATTTCTTTTTGAACGTTGGATATGGTTTCATTTAAGGCTTTTATTACCATTAGCTAATTAATTTTGTTATTATTGTCACAACGTACTCGCCTTGAAAACGTTGATATTTATTTCGACAAAAAAATCTTCTACCTAAATACTGATGTAGAAACACGAATCGGATGATGTCTACTTCACAGGATTATCGTCGGCGATATTGAAGTTATCATTTTCCTTACACAAACTTTTCCACTTAGAATTGCATTCTTGTACTATACTCGATAAAAGTCACAGTGATATAACACAACTATAAGATATACAATTTTTTATGTATTTTTTTCTTTCTCGTCTCTTACTTGTTGATAATAAATTCTGTTTTATTGTGACTATATCATAGAATATTTCTCCACATTGAAGGATTTCTAAACATCTCTACAACCATACCATTAACAGTATAGTCTTCTTTATAATGTGTGTTTTAGTTACACTTTTTTAAAAGCTGGAATACTTATCTTTTGTTTTTTTTTGGGGGGGGGGGCAGCAGACAGACACACACCCCATTTCCAAAAAAAATTATGTTTGTGTGTTTCCCCCTCAGATGTGTTGTATGTTTTATTTAAAACAAAATTTGATATCAAAAATTTAGTTTTTAGAATTTTTCATGGCGTATTTACGTTTCCTTAGTGTTATCTAAAGGGTTGTCATATTTACATAGTGTTATCTAAAGGGTTGTTCGTCCGAGCCTGGCTTCCCTCACCTTGCTCGAAGTTCCATCCCTTGAAATGTATGTGTTTCTCCTGGGTCGAGTTAGGCCTCCTTTATTTAGTTTATCTGATTATTCTTTATTGAAAGATCCAAAATTGTTTATGAGACCACATTATTGTGTAGTGGTCAACCATACAGTGCGGGAGCTGTATGGTTTTTAAGATATAGAAGACGTTAGTAGGGTTTTAAACTAGGTGTTATCCAGTATGTATTTGTGTCTCTGTTTTGTCTGTTTATGTTCTACATGGGGTGTTTGCAAAGACTCTTTCATGGGCCTGTCCACTTCGCGTAGCGCTGTGTGACTTAGCCCCATGATGTCATCGTCTTTTACTTCCCCCATATAGTTTCCATGTATCCCTTACTATATGTCTTTAGAATTTTCTTTCAGAGAGAAAAAGTGTAATTATAAACAAAATCTTTTTTCCCCACTTTAAAAAAAAATGTCATATGTTTTTTTTTTAAATATTTGAAAAATAATTTAAAATTTTCTTTCAAATATGGCTGTTGTGGGGTGAGAGGTGGGGGTATGGGTATGGAATCGGCTCGCAATTATTAATAAACAATGTGTTATTGTATGTGGCACATACTGGAGCGATAAATATCTTTTAATGGTGTGGGAACCGTCTGCAGGTGCTTTATTCTGCGGAATTCAGATGCCGACAATACGATTTTAAATACATGTGCAGAAGCCCAAGGCAATCCGTACAACCTCTAATTAGGAATCAGGCCCTCTCAAGCTTTTAACACTAAGCAATAGAAACCTAACCAGTGCCCTGAGTGGGGACAAAAATAATAAAACAAAAACGTGGCGCCCCAAATCTGGGTCGCTAAACGGTGATATAAACGCTGACACATGTTAATTAAGAAATAAGAAACAACATTTCTTTTCTTTATAATAAAAGTAAATACAATTCAAACTTTCTATAAGATATCGTGAGACACAATTTCGTTAAAGTGATGATAATTGTTGATGTTCTGCCACTGGAGAACCATAATTTGATGGCGTTAAAATTTTACGAAAGCTAGGGTCAAGACTTACTAATGTTAAGAATCTGCGTGGTTGCACAATCTATAGCTTTTTCTCCAATGTCTGTTACTGCGCATGTCCACTGGGAAGTCTGACACTTGGAATACACAGGAAGACGGCATATGACTAGCCTTCGATGTAGGTTCCGGAAATATCCATTCAAACTTCAAAGCAGTTTTAAAAACTGTCCAAATTTTTTAATCAACGTATAGAACGTGTGAAAGTCAGCTAAGAATTTTCATGCACATAACATTCATGAAAAAAAACAAACTTGTTTATGTTATGGAAATCTGGTTCCACTTTTTGTATGAGCTATATGTTAGGCATCATAAGTGGGCCGAAAGTTTCAGTCGCTTTACCTCTAACTTGCGCCAGATATTCAAAAGTCATAAACATTTTTTGTTTTGTCCAGCGTTTTAACGTATTAGCCAAATAACGAGTGGATGCGAGAATAATGGCGCCTGTTGTAAGCTAAAACCAGACAGATATTCCGCTTGATTAGAATAAATACCACGTTATTCATTCATTTCATTTGATTATTTAGTTTAACATTTCCTGTGGGTATTTGTTTCTTCAAAATGTTTAGTTTTGTTCGAAGCATTCTGTATGAAATTACATTTGACTCATAATTCAATAACATGTCTAAACATCTAAAATTAAATTCTCATTAGCTGCGACATAAAATATTTTCCAGTCCAGTTATGTTTCGATTCCTCTTAATATTTCGATTAAACGCAAGTATTATATAAGTTTATGGTATATTGACGAACTTTCGGTTTTGATTTTACCGTCATGCTACATGATTTTCACAGACATTTGGTTTTTAAAAAAATTACGTAATGATCAAATTGTCTCTTAGCAAAATACTCCCCCTCAGTTTTCACAGTTAGTTTATGACATATAACCTATACGACATATCATTGCATTTAATTTTATACTACCCCATGTACTCTTCGTATAACCCCCCCCCCCGAGATTCACAAATACTCTTCGTATATAAAAAACCCCTGAGATTCACAAATACTCTTCGTATATAAAACTGAGATTCCCATGTACTCTTCGTAAAATCAACTGAGATAATGGCTGTGACAAAATGCCAAAATAAACTCTGCAAGTTTTAGATCATAAATATCTGTTGGAAATAAGTTTAAAAGAAAAGAATTACACAATGTTATGTATACCGTTCAAGGATTATAAAATGTAATGTACACCGTTCAAGGATTATACAACATACTGTCTTGAGTTTTGGCGCGCCAAGACGTCACGGATAAAACCACTCTTCCTCTGATACTAGAACAACTCGTCAAATCAAATGAATAATATGCTGGAAAAAGAAAACGATTTGGTATGCAACACAGTTTAAAAATATATGATCAAACAGGCAAATTCGTTGATAGTAATGATAAAAAATCAACATCTATAAAATTGGAATGATCATATATTTAATTTGTTTGTTCCGTGTCAAATTTTTAAATTATATTGTCAATGCGTTTAATTTAGATCTATTTCAAATTTTTCTTTACTTTACTTTACCTGATTTTCTGATAATGTATGCATTATATTATTCTTCTTCCTTATTTGGTATTCATATGCGAGAATATTTGCATGTAAATTTGTTTGATTTTACTTATGAAGAGATAATTGTTTAATTAGGAAGTAATTGCTAGGAGGGTGTTAATCGTTATCACAAATGCTATCTCATAATCCTTTATTTACGTCACAATTGACATAAAATGTACAATTCTAATTGACAAGGTCGTATTTTATGTTTCTTCTTGCTTTTTTATTTTTACCCGGATAATTGTTTAAAATGCAACCAAAGAATCATATTTAGAATTCAATAGCTTTATATTCCTTTGTAAATTGATCATATATTCCGTGAACATGTCCGATTCCTTGCAAATTGATCATATATTCCGTGAACACGCCCGATTCCTTTGTAAATTGATCATATATTCCGTGAACACGTCCGATTTCTTTGTAAATTTATCATATATTCCGTGAACACGTCTGATTCCTTTGCAAATTGATCATATATTCCGTGAACACGCCCGATTCGTTTGTAAATTGATCATATATTCCGTGAACACGTCCGATTTCTTTGTAAATTTATCATATATTCCGTGAACACGTCTGATTTCTTTGTAAATTGATCATATATTCCGTGAACACGTCTTATTCATTTATAAATGTATTGTATATTCCGTGAACATGACCAATTCCTTTTTAAATTGATCATATATTCCGTGAATACGCCCGATTCCTTTGTAAATTGATCATATATTCCGTGAACACGTCTGATTCATTTGTAAATTTATCATATATTCCGTGAACACGTCTGATTCCTTCTTAAACTGATCATATATTCCGTGAACACGTCTGATTCATTTGTACATTGATCATATATTCATTGAACATGTCGGAAATCTTTTTAAATTGATCTTATATTCCGTGAACACATCCGATTCCTTTTTAAATTGATCATATATTCTGTGAACACGACCGATTTCTTTGTACACTGATCATATATGACGTGACTTATATTTCTTCAATTTCTTCAGTTTGGCTTTAATCATGTAATCCTACTCTACACTGGCTTTACTTCATCATGGAAGTCAATAAGAAAAGTGATTTGTGTTCTATTCTGCTTCGTTCTCATAAATTGTGAGAATTCGTACATGAAGAAAACTAGATCACAACAGTTCTACACTTACGTTGTAAAACTTACTTATATCTACTTCGGCGTTTGCAGTTAACCAAGCACTAAAACCATTTTTTTTTTCTTTCGTATCTAGCTAACGGTATCAAAAACCGGGAAACTGCAGTGCGACTAATGATCAACTCCATCGTTATCTGGAGAAATAGTCATGACCAAAAAACAACCCATACATTTTTATTTCGTTATTATTGTTATTATTATTATTATTATTATTATTATTATTAATTATTATTATTATTATTATTATTATTATTATTATTATTATTATTATTATTATTATTAAAGGTTATTGTATGGAATTTACTTTACATTTGTTGTCTGGTACCCATCTTTACCGTTTTCGCAACGTTACGAAAAACCAGACTACGGATACACTGGTGGATATCCGATGTACTGGATCTGCCCTATTCTCCGTATACAGTCTAGATATACCTAGGTTTAACCCAAAAATGACGTTATAGTGAATTGATCACGTCATTTCGAGCTGCGTACGTATGAACTGATTTTTTAAAAAGTCGGTAGAAATGATTTTTGGTCCGTATTTCATAATACGATATTTAAATATTTCAGTGAGAGCAAAATTATATCAATACAGTGGCGACACCACTTTTTGGCTGCAGTAACAATTTCACTTTTGGAATTACGTTCTCATTTAGGAAATATATCTGCCACGAGTTATTAAATTTAGTCATGTCAACAGTGTTTAACCTAATGACTTTGTTCTAGCTACTACATTTTCTCAGACAAACCAAAGAGTTAAAGTTTTAAAAATCAGTATTTGCGTAAATGACCTTCAACACATGACATCAAACAATATGTTTCAAATTATTGCGCTCTCATACAGGCACGTCTTGGTTACATGTTAACATGTCCAGCTTTTAATAGTTACAAATTCTATATACATGACTTAACGTGGTATTTATCTTGCCCCTGCAAGAAGGCACGCGTTCTTTATTGCACGGATGGAAACAGAGAGGCACAAAGCACCAAAAATACAAAACACCATACAAATTAGCAGGTAACAATGCGTATCATCTTTTGCATGGGAGGGACATTCTTTAACCATGATAAAAATGGTCATACGTTAACAAAGTAAATCAACTGTGAATTATAAAACAACGTGCAAACCATCGTTTATATTAACATGACTGCATCCCTCTGTAAGTGAAACTTGGTTATAAGTTTTTAATCATATTTTCGAGAGTCAGACATAAACATCGCAAAGCAAAGGTGTTCAAGATATCATCCAAACAATGTATTTGTTGCACTAGAGTAAAGTAGATGGCTGGATCCTTTGTCGCTTACAACCACCAAGTGTTTGTTTCTCAGGAATCTTGTTACTCTCATTTCAAATAAAGTCTAGGACCATCCCAAAAATAATTTCTGTCATGTTGTCCTGTACTCGATTTAGAGTTGTTCTTTCAAGTTCAAAATAGCCAAATGTCGTACACTGCCTAAGTGGACACAGGATTTGTCAAAAATGTGCATTTTGCACGTGTTTCGAATCCTTTCTATTAAGAAAGTCCTGTACCGATCTTATTGTTGATTCCAACATTACCATGCCATGTCCCATATCATGTTCAGAAACTTCAAAAATTACTCCTCGACATCGTTTGTGCACAAATATATGTCCATAACAAATTGTAACAGTCAATGCTATTTTAAAGCACCTATCAAAGGAATACTAATATAGTGGGGGAAAACCCATTTTCAGAACAAACAAAACTACTTCTAAACCATTATCATATAAGTATAAATAATCGCAAAGATGGATACATACATGTAATAAGATAACTTCGTCGTGTCAGTTACACATTGTTCACGAGAAGTTTTGCAAAAATTGTTATTTCAGGTCATGCATGTCATTATTATTTAACCTATGTGCCACTATTGTAAGCCATAATCAAGGTTTAAATTAAATTACTCTGCATAATCATTTCGCAGAAAGAAAATAAATTATGTTTTCTAAATGGGCTTCTTATTTGATGATGATGATGATGATGATGATGATGATGATGATGTTCGTCCATCGGTGTCGATTAGGACCATTTAATGTCATCAATTCACTGGGGGGGGGGGGTCCGGAGATGGCTGATCAGTCCGATCCGGGCCCGGAAGAGTCTGTTGCAGTGGGGACAGTGTATGTGCAGGTTGCTGGCCGGGAGTTGCTGAACTGCTGTTCCTGGATTTGCGCAGATCACGTTTTCTCAGCTGCGTCCACCAGTCTTTTCTGCTCAAAGGCTTCCGCACCAGCGTTGACTTGACAGCGCCAGGCAGATAGGTTAGCAGCGACACTCTCCCAGCTATTAGGATGAATGCCTAGGTTCTTTAGCGAAGCCTTGAAGCTGTCCTTGTACATCTTTTTTTTTGTTTTTACCACAGTGAGATCTTTTGCGATGTTGTAGCTCTCCATCTGTTGTAGCTTCTTATCTACAACGCATGCATCTACAAAATGTAATAATTTTACAATGTAAGCGCATCTTTTGAAGAAAAAAGCTGCTTGTATTCTAGAGAAGCGTTTTTTTTTTAAATCGCTGTACGCTACAAATATTCTTTGTCACAGATGTAAACTAACTTCTGCAGATATAGGCTGTAGGCATTGTACTTTTACAATATTTTGAAGAATGTAAATTTACATGTAAAAATTAAATAATAAGAAAGCATCAGTGTGATATTTTAAAGTAATTATTATAATTGGATGAATCCCTTTTGCGATAAAAAGATTTCTGTTCATATATTTTTATCAAACCCTTTTTACCCTTATCTGAAAAGAACATATATTGCACTTACATAGTATGTCAAGAGACAAGAATTAATGTATAACTGGTAATGGATGGAAAGAAACGTGCTTTAAGTAATGTTTGAATCAAATTATCACAAACAAATTTAAAGTTAAAATTCAAAGATTTTCGACGTTTTAGCAAAGAGAAATAATAAAAATGAGTTTTATCTATAAAAAATATATATCCACATATTTATGTATTCCTTTGTAACTAACATTTTCAATCATTGAACACGAAATGAAATGCACTCAATATTACACCGGATATTACAAGTATATCGATGATTTCTAATGTTGGGAATGCATATATTGCAATGTTTAATGCACAAATCATAATTGACCGATAAGATTAATTAAAAAAGAAATCTGCGCACACAGGTAATTTTATATGTGCATTCAAATGGTTTGAAAGAATTTTAATATATCCTATCACATCCAAAATGATGAGTGCCGATGACTGAAAAGAGACTGGAAAATTATTAAATGATTCCAAAAGGTATTAAAATGCTCGTATTTTATATAATAGATCAATTTAGCTACTTAAAATGTTTTTGATTATAAGGATAAAACAGCAAAAAAAGGTACAATTTGGGAGGTTGAGTTGCCTCCCTGCTTAAAGAGCAGAACAAAGATGGCTACTATCAGGGTATAATATGGGTTGATCCATTTAACTTGGAGGTAACTTCAAAATTGAAAAAGCATTTATTTGCTTAATTCCCTCGAAGCATAATGATAATCTGATTTCATTATTCCCCCGAGACAATGAAACTTGGTTAGGTCCACAACAGCGCTAGGAATAAGTATTATGCGGAAAGTACGTGAACATTAATTAATACGAAATCCTTTGGTAGACTGATGACAAACTAAAATACTATATATACAGAAGTGCCATTGAGTAGATCCATTTCCCTTTATTTTTATTAAAAAAAAGAAATACAAGGAAATTACATCTACTACGAAAACCAGAAACATAGAATTGTTGTTTGGGTGCTGAAGTAAACACAGTGACCTGCAAAACTTTTTCCCAAGAATTGGCTCGTTACTTTGAAACAAACGAACAATTATTTCCAATAATATAAGAAATTTAATAGAATAAACTGATTGTTATGGAACGTTTTCTTTCCTATTAAAAATGAAGAATATTCATTCATTCTGATTCAATTGCATTGCAATTATTAGCTTTAAGCAAATACAATATGCAAGATCTAGTTCGATTCCTATTCAATAGTAATGACAATGTACAGTTCGATTCCTGTTCAATAGCAATGACAATATATACAGTTCGATTCCTATTCAATAGTAATGACAATGTACAGTTCGATTCCTATTCAATAGTAATGACAATATATACAGTTCGATTCCTGTTCAATGGCAATGACAATGTACAGTTCGATTCCTATTCAATAGTAATGACAATGTACAGTTCGATTCCTATTCAATAGCAATGACAATGTACAGTTCGATTCCTATCCAATAGCAATGACAATGTACAGTTCGATTCCTGTTCAATAGCAATGACAATGTACAGTTCGATTCCTGTTCGATAGCAGTGACAATGTACAGTTCGATTCCTGTTCAATAGCAATGACAATGTACAGTTCGATTCCTATTAAATAGTAATGACAATGTACAGTTCGATTCCTATTCAATAGCAATAACAATGTACAGTTCGATTCCTATTCAATAGTAATGACAATATATACAGTTCGATTCCTATTCAATAGCAGTGACAATGTACAGTTCGATTCCTATTCAATAGCAATGACAATGTACAGTTCGATTCCTGTTCAATAGCAATAACAATGTACAGTTCGATTCCTATTCAATAGTAATGACAATGTACAGTTCGATTCCTATTCAATAGTAATGACAATATATACAGTTCGATTCCTATTCAATAGCAATAACAATGTACAGCCCAACGGTCTTATAGAAGAGGGGGAACATAAAAAATGGGAAATCAGAAGCGACTAAACAACCAAGAGTGATAAGCTGTACAAGATACATAAACGCGTGTATTCTCGATATACATTGATTTTTCTTAAATTGAGGGGGAAAATGAAGTAATCGACACTAATCCATCTGGAATAATTATCTGTTTCAGCATTAAATAAATCTTACGTTAATCCTTTTCAAGTCATCGAATTCATAATCAGCACTTAACCTATTCCGTGCAGCATCACCAAATCCAAACAATGACAAGACGATTTGTAATCGAACATTGATGGTCACATTGGAAACAGTTAATTTATACATGTTTAGTTTGTCCTTTAAAAATATATACCTTTATTTTCTATCAGATTCTGTGCTTATCAGCGAAATGTCATGAATACATCGACAAGCAATTTTAACACGACTGACAGGAAGTAAATAAGAATGAAATAAAATAATAACGTGACATTTACGCTAAATCCTTTGACCCAAAATCTGATTGTTTTCCATTCACTAAAAGACAGTTGTTATTATGCTTACTGTGCTTTCGTCATTTTGCATGTGCTGCGTCGTAGAAACTCTGTAAAGACAGACATAAATTTGTCTGTTTAGTCCTATTAACTCAAAATAAATTCCTGCCGTGAAGTAAGTAAGTTCTTTATCACGCAAGGGTGTTACTGCAAAAGATTGTCTAATTATGTGCAATTTGGCCCCTGGCTATTAAACAGTAAGAACCTCTAACATCAACCAATCAATTAAACCAATAAACAAACCTATGAAGAATCAGAGACTCAGGTGTGTCATTGTCTCCCTGATTGCAAGTGAACACACCATTGACCAGACTGGTCACTTGACTGTTTCAATAACTACGTTTGACATCGTATCTTTATAAGTACAACCACTCGGTTTCAATATCCAATTGTGTAATCAACTGACCTTAAAATTATGTTTATTTACACCCGTTCATTAAGATCAAGGGAGGTAAAACCAATTATGGCAGGACGGAATGTATTGCGCTTAGACTGTCACATGAACCTCTCCAACAAACAATTAATCACATTAATCTCGTTTTTAATATGATTTTTTAAAATCAACGTGCAGTAAAAATAGTTTTCAATCAATGTATTATTCTTGTTTTTAAATATTTTGTAAATAATAGATTCTTTGATGTAGTATTCCAAAAATTCATGGTATGTGTCATTTGTTTCTGGTCATCTTAGTATATCTGATTTTTTAAATTTGGTTTAGCATGTAACAATATTAAGTTTTTAACTGTTGTAACAATATCACGTTTTAATTGTTGTAACAATGGTACGTTTTATTTGTGACTATGGTACGTTTTATTTGTCACAGCGGTACGTTTTTATTGTTGCAATAATTGTTTGTTTTAATCCTTGTAACAATAATAGTTTTCAATTTTCAAAATGTTATATTTGAATTGTCACAAATGGTATGTTTTAATTGTCACAATGGTACATATTAATTGTAACAAATGTACGTTTTAATTGTCACAATGGTACATATTAATTGTAACAAATGTACGTTTTAATTGTCACAATGGTACATATTAATTGTAACAAATGTACGTTTTAATTGCAACAAAGTTTTGTTTTAATTGTCACAAAAGTAAGTTCTAATTTTTTTCACAATTAGTTTGTTTTAATTGTTATAACAATAATACCTTTCAGTTGTGACAATGGTACGTTTTATTGGTCACAATGATAAGTTTTAATTGTTGAAACAATGTTTTGTTTGATTGTTGTAACAAAAGTACCTTGTAACTATGGTATGTCTTAATTCTAACAATATTAAATGGTAATCGTAAAAATTGTATATTTTAATTAGAACAATTGTATGATTTAAATGTTTTGTCATCTGATTAACTAAACGAATTCTCGTCATCAGTAATATCAAAATGAAAGCGAAACCTGTTCGTTTAAAGTATTTTGGAAACATATTTCGCAGACCATTTTCGGGGAAACGCTGAAGTTGAAGCTCGAAATGGATTTTTGGTTAAGTTCGGAATTTTACATGATTTACATTAAGGAATGTCTCTTCTGTGTCATCATTGTTGTAGTTGATAACGAGATTAACGGGTTCAGCAGTTTTTGCTCTTCGGACAGACCTTTCTTCCTTTCTTTTGAAGTTCTTGCACCAAGAATTCAGGCAATTAGCAGACTCGTTTGAAGTTCAAATGCTGTAGCCATGGCTACGGTTCCTTAATTATCTGTTTTTCTTGACATGCCTCCATATAGTGTGTGTATACAGAACATATATATATATATACACACACACACACCAAAGCCAAGAGAAAATGAAGATTGAATGACAGGGGGAAACCTCTAAGCAAGGGATAAATAATACAAGAGAGAACAAAAATTTATTAAAAAGCGATCTTAAATTATGTTTATTTTGTGTTGCATTCAGTGCAATAAACAATTTGTATAACAAAAACAAACGAAATGATTACCGTGCCTACCGCATTTAGCATATGTTACTATTTTACCTGTTGGCAACGATAATTAATGCATGCTTAATCAGTCATTGCATAATTTGTATGACAACGGAACCTTACATCTGTACAAAGAATAATTAATTTACTATTATTATTATTATTATTATTATTATTATTATTATTATTATTATTATTATTATTATTGTTGTTGTTGTAGTAGTAGTAGTAACAGCAGCAGCAGCAGTAGTGATAGTGAATTCCTGATTCATGGAAAACTCAACAAATTCAAAACCTTTGTGATCGGAAATAATCGAAGCAGCGTTTCCTGACATAAAAGGAGTAATTAAATGATCTAGTTACTATTATTAGATTATATTGTGATTCAAGATTAAGACGGGTTATCTTACATAAATTAAGAGAATTTAACTCTTAAGCAATTCATTTTTCCACCGAAACGTCAAAGACATTAAATTCAAACCAGGCTCTGTTCGTGTCAAATAGAAGATGTTTTTTTTCAGCGGAGGGATACAGAATAATTCTAAAGACGCGCCTACCTTTTTATGCTGTCCATTTACAAAATCAAACATAGCGCAAGTGCAACGGACTAGCGAATCGATAACGCGTAGTAGCTTGCTTCTAATTTTACCATTTTTTTTGACCAATCAGCTGGAGAGACAGGTATGGGGGGGGGGGGACTCAGTAAAGGCGGTCATACTTTTAACTTCAAATTTGATCTTGATGTATATCATTACATGCTTTGCGAGCTTTCAACTTATTATTGTAAATCTACAAGGAAAGTGTAAACGACAAATATTTAAAATGCTTGATTACTAAGGAAGCGAGGATATAATTATCGAAATCATTCAAAAGGCAATGCAAATCAGTCTAGTCTATTTTTAAGTTTGACTCAAAAGTAAACGCAACTATTTTTAAGAATTTCATTTTTAGGATTCCTGATTACGTTATGGCACTCTTTTGTTGGATCATTACCTACCATATTACACTCAAACACGCCCAAACCAAGAGAGGAAAGAATAAAACAGATTTCTGGGAATAACAACGCATTATGAGGCGAAGAGAGACTAATAATCTAGTTATGTATTAACGACATAAATATTATTTTAGAAAACAAATTATAATGAATCTATATATATATATATATATATATATATATATATATATATATATATATATATATATATATATATATATATATATATATATATATAGATTTACACAGAACAATTAATATGGTGTATTCCTTGTGCAGTAATTCTTTTTTTACAACGACGAAGATAATTAATCCTTTGAGTGCATCTTTCGTTTCATTGGTTTAATCATCACAAATGTTTCATATAGATTCTCCTGATGATCATAGATGACAAAATTTGTCAATAATGCTTTTACTGCTTAGTTCTATTTTATCGCTCTGCTCGTGAAGGAAAAAAAAACATTTTGGGACGTAACTTGCACTCAGGTTTTATGTCTCGCACTGTACGATATTAAATGTGTGATCTCTAAAAGAAATACATGACCATGTGTCAGATATATGCTAAGAGTTTACTTCATATTTCATTGCATTTTTTTAAATCATGCATTAGACATGCGTTCTCTTCTACAGGAGTTAACGATTGGCATCTACTGCTTTATTGTCACACTAATGCACAGACAGGAACAAAGAGCAGTCACGCATTTATGGTCACGCAGAAACCAAAAGTGACGGTTACTTTAACAACTTTAACAATAAAAATCAACCAAGGATAAAAACAATTTGAATGTGACAGTATTTCGATTTCTACACGTAAAAACAGTTTTGTCATTTATTTGAGATGTTATGATTAGATTAAAAGAACTATTGATATTGTTCATAAAGATGATGGGCCATCGTGACAGTGACCAGACAGAAACAGAAGATGGACGAAAATTAAAATATGAGCTAATCAAAATACAAAATTTGTCCAGTTAATATTTGACAAAATGTGCATTAATTATAGTCAAAAGACAAATAAATTAAATATAGAAATATATACAAGGAACTGAAATGTAAAGGTTTAAAATAATCAAATGTAAAGTGCATGCAAAGAACTTTAAGGTACAGGTATATATATATATATATATATATATATATATATATATATATATATATATATATATATATATATATATATATATATATATATATATATATAAACTAAATGTAAAAGTTTTACAACAAATAATTTTTAGCAGTGTTTGCAAAGAACGTAAATGTAGACATGTTTACAAAGAACTTAAAAGGAGATGAATTTACAAAGAACTTAAATGTAGACATGCTTATAAAGAACTTAAACGTAGATGAATTTACAAAGAACATAAATGTAGACATGTTTACAAAGAACTTAAAAGTAGATGAATTTGCAAAGAACTTAAATGTAGACATGCTTATAAAGAACTTAAAAGTAGATGTATTTGCAAAGAACTTAAATGTAGACATGCTTATAAAGAACCTAAAAGTAGATGTATTTGCAAAGAACTTAAAAGTAGATGAATTTGCAAAAAAACTTAAAAGTAGATGAATTTGCAAAGAACATAAATGCATAGTTGTTTTCTTTTATACCAATATCCATATGGAAATGAATTTGTCCAAAATGAAGATGATGCTCGTGAATATTTTTCTTCATAATCGTTTTACTAATATTTGCTTTATTCGTTGCTTACATAGTATGCATCAGCTGCGAGCAAATACTTGATACCATATGACATTTTCAGACCCGTTTGATCTCAGTCCATTCGCCAACCCAATATTAATTTGAAATTCTCTCCTGTGTGTTATATCCGGCCTAACGTGCTATATTTTACCTTTAAATATTATTGCGTATTAATATATACCGCTCGAGTCCAGATATTTAGAACAGGCCCAAAACTTTATCCAGTATGTCGTAAGAGACTACTAATAACTTCTGAAAGGGTGCGGGTTCGAATCCTACCATCAAACCAGTTTAGGTCACCTATCGTAGCGTGTCCTTGGGCAATGCACTTTACTCCAGTTGTCAGGTCACCAAGTAACCTATTTGTATTGCTGTTCCGTAACCAACTAAGCTACGTGGATTGCTATTCTGCAACCAAGTAAACTATTTATATTGCTGTTCCTTAGCCAAGTAAGTTACTTTTAGTTTTGTTCCGTAAAGCACCAAAACAAATGAAACATACATGAAGCAAACAAAACCCCCCTCCGGCCGATTAGACCGATTTGCCACACTCACAGGGGACCCGCGCGTTGGTAATTTTTAAAAATATGTAAGTGTTTTTAAAGCGATGGAAGACAATTTTAAGTTCAATATCATATAAAAATTGTTTAATAGTTTATTTCCATGTGCCGTGCTCGCGTTAATCCAAGAGCCCTGCCAAAATGATTCGACTCTCTGAAAGAGAGATAATCGTAGTTATACTTTCCGAATTGGTAAATTTTGGGCGGGCGGACATCCGGTTAAATGTGCAAATAATATTATTTTTTTTAAAAATGTAAAAATGTACACTGGAAAACGTAACTGAAATATCTGCACTTTTAATTTTTGATGTTATTTCTAAAACTTCCTAATGATTTTTTTAAATAGAAATCAATGGGCTTAAATACTTTTAAACGATTGTTTTCATTGCTTATGGTGATGACACGTCGTTAAGTTATTGTGACGTTTAAGAAGTGATTATGACATAACAGCAACCACGGGCTTGAGGGCAGTTCAAAATGGCCGTTATTTAGATCCAAATTTGTTTTTATCATGCAGTGTAAAAGGCCGAAGATGTTGCGATTATTTTTACCACTTGACGTACACGCGATGAAATTTGCATGTCAGCTGCTATTCACGAGAAATTTCAATGTATTGACAAATTGACAAAGTTAGCATTTTTTTTTTTAAATTGGAGATAATTCTTAATGATGATACACATGGAGTAAACCATGGACATCGGTATGTGTTTTATGGAGTGATTCCGAACTCGTGAAGTAAACCCAAACCTGAAAGTTTGTCATAATACTGTGGGAGCTAACGTTATTGTAAATTCCATTGTATTGGCATTTTATTCAGAGTTGTCAGAGACACAAATATAACAATCTAGGTTGCTTGTGCGGTGGATAAATGGTTGTTGAATATAATTATATTTATTTGGTTAGCATTGATGTATAAATTCTTTAGTGCTAGTCCCGTGGTGTGTCAAATGGCCTTGATCTGCAAACTGCTGAAACGAATATGAATCGAATCTTACCTCATTAGATCGCATCTTCATTGAATAACCAGAAACTTCGAGAACCAAATTAGCTTTAGATATTCTAACGCACGCGCCTAGAATGCATTTGTACAGTTCATCCATAATGTAACAACTTTTATGTTGGCCTTTATATATTTATCTACATAGTCGACAATGACGGGATCTGTCAAAATTTTAAAACATGTTCGCTTCCAAAACCACGTGTGGCAAATATCGAATCCAAGGTTTATTTCATCAATACGAAATCTGTTTATGAGGGAAAAAAATAATAGACCAAACCCGCAGTTGTTTAAACGCTGATGTTGTCATTGCCTTGACATAGAAAAGGAAAAACAACGTCGTCAGTCTATTTTTTTTTTTTCTTCTTCTGACTGGTGAAAAGCCACAATTGAAAACAGGCGACAGGTGTATCGCAACATTGCTATTCCTCGACGGAAAGCATCAGTTTGCTTATATCTTGAGATGCGATGGAACAGTCTAGTTGAGAGCTAGTCTAAAGACGTGCTCATTAGAACTATCTATACCACCAACCTTGAGTGATTGTAGCCAGTGATATTAATAAAGCTTTACATAGGCTAATGTAAAGATTTAGCAAAACTTTATTGAGTGGTGTAGACATCTTTTGATTTTATAGTGTTTGAGGCAGACAGAAGAACACGTCGCTCAATAATCACGTAGAAGGCCCGGATGTTTAGTCTACTATCCAGGTCAGTCGTCTCGAACGGTTCAACTAACCAGCTTGTTCGATAGTCTTTGTCATGTTTAGAAATGTGTATTTTCCCCCGAAATTAACTTTATTACTGTTTTCATCTTGAACACATCCTTTATCCATCCATCCAACCACCCATCTTCATATCTATCTACCAGCTTGTTTATGGTGTATCACAGTAATTATGTGCCTGTTCATGTGTCTGTAAAAATGTTGCAGTCTTCTTTCTCGCGAAGCAAGGATTCTCTCTCTCTCTCACTGTCTCTCACTCTCTCTCTCTCTCTCTCTCTCTCTCTTGCCTAAAAGCTATTCAGTGTGTAACCTAGGTTTATATTCGGTTCAACAAAATCAAGATGGCGTCCACAGAGGGCCGCCATGTTTAGCTGTAGTTCATATGGGAGCGCTCACCAGTTATTATGTACTTTTGAGAGAGTGACGTATGTAAGGTGAAGTTTTTCGCATTTAAAACATAAAAATGGAGAGAATGTTGACATACCTCTATGCTATATTAATGTAATGTGGATGATATTTCTTTGGATATTGTACTTTTGGAAATTGTGTGTGTGTGTGTGTGTGTGTGTGTGTGTGTGAGAGAGAGAGAGAGAGAGAGAGGTGCAATGCGATTTTCTTCAACCCATAATTTATTTTATTATACCTCAAAAAATTAATTGTTAGAAAAAATAAGGGTCATATAATTAATTCTTTTTTGTACAAATCAGGGCAAGAATATTTTTTCTAGTTTTTAGGGTGCGGATTTGTTGGTGTCTTCTTCACACAAAAAAAATCCCAGGTTTTTCTCAAGTGTAAAAGTGATTACAATCTTTTAGCGTTGTAACAACTTCATGTCAGAAAACAATAGGTTAATCACGATGTTTATTTGCAACTGTTGTTTCTATAATACAATAGTGTGAAAATCTCAGACAATATTTATATATATTCCAAGTCAAGTTTCGGATCCTATGATGATGTTAGTGAAGCAACAAGATGTTTAATAAATTGTTTACGCCAACAGTATTTCATGTTTAAATACATTTAAGATCTATTTGCTCGCAATTGTGATTAAATATTTATGTATTGTTTTAGTTATCGCAAGCCTCATAACAAACCAGCGTGATATGATATTTAAGTATTATTTTAGCTATTGCAAGCATCATAACAAACCATTGTGATTAGATATTAAATATTTTTTAGCTATAGCAAGCTTCATAACAAACCGGTATGATTAGATATTTACGTATTATTTTAGCTATCGAAAGTCTAATAACAAACCAGTGTTATTAGATATTTAAATATTATTTTAGCTATAGCAAGCCTAATAACAATCCAGTGTGATTAGAAAGTTAAATATTATTTTAGCTATCGCAAGCCTCATAACAAACCAGTGTGATTAGATATTTAAATATTATTTTAGCTATCGCAAGTCTCATAACAATCCAGTGTGATTAGATATTTAAATATTATTTTAGCTATCGCAAGCCTAATAACAATCCAGTGTGATTAGAAAGTTAAATATTATTTTAGCTATCGCAAGCCTCATAACAAACCAGTGTGATTAGATATTTAAATATTATTTTAGCTATCGCAAGCCTCATAACAAACCAGTGTGATTAGATATTTAAATATTATTTTAGCTATCGCAAGCCTAATAACAATCCAGTATGATTAGAAAATTAAATATTATTTTAGCTATCGCAAACCTTATAACAAGCCAGTGTGATTAGATATTTAAATATTATTTTAGCTATATCAAGCCTAATAAAAATCCAGTGTGATTAGAAAGTTAAATATTATTCTAGCTATCGCAAGCCTCATAACAAACCAGTGTGATTAGATATTTAAATATTATTTTAGCTATAGCAAGCCTAATAACAATCCAGTGTGATTAGAAAGTTAAATATTATTTTAGCTATAGCAAGCCTAATAACAATCCAGTGTGATTAGAAAGTTAAATATTATTTTAGCTATCGCAAGCCTAATAACAAACCAGTGTGATTAGATATTTAAATATTATTTTAGCTATAGCAAGCCTAATAACAAACCAGTGTGATTAGATATTTAAATATTATTTTAGCTATCGCAAGCCTAATAACAATCCAGTGTGATTAGAAAGTTAAATATTATTTTAGCTATCGCAAGCCTTGTAACAAACCAGTGTGATTAGATATTTAAATATTATTTTAGCTATAGCAAGCCTAATAACAATCCAGTGTGATTAGAAAGTTAAATATTATTTTAGCTATCGCAAGCCTCATAACAAACCAGTGTGATTATATATTTAAATATCATTTTAGCTATCGCAAGCCTCATAACAAACCAGTGTGATTAGATATTTAAATATTATTTTAGCTATAGCAAGCCTAATAACAATCCAGTGTGATTAGAAAGTTAAATATTATTTTAGCTATCGCAAGCCTCACAACAAACCAGTGTGATGTTTGCTTTGAATTCCTTATAGTTGCAAAGTTAGCACTTACAAATTACTATTTTTCACAGTCTGCCTTATCTCTAATTGTGCATTTCTTGCGAATTAACAGGACAGTTATATTTTGAAATATGAATAAACGCAAACTTAGAGAGCGTGTTTTCGCATTCCACGGTCTATTTTCAATACATATATCACATACATGCATTCAGAAAAAAACACGTTTTTATAGCTAAAAGAAATGCTTGACAATGTTATTTTGCTGCCTTGCAAACATGTTAGTTGAGACATTGATCTAGGAAAGACTTCAACAAACACATTCAATCAAGTTATCCATTGACCTTACAACACATACTGACCAGTGATTACAGGAAGAAATACAATAGATTAATGTGTCTCAACTACACCTATTTATTAAAATTTAGAATTAAGCAGAAATATTGAATCACAGAAAATATAAGATCCGACGATAAAAAATATTGGAATATTGATATTTACTTTTTAAATGAGCCTTCTCTCGTTTCTGGTGAATCTTTCTTAACCCAATATGCTGCTCGATGTCTTCATCTTTAGATCGATCGGTCTTTGACAGGTAATAATCCATAAAATCGGCTGTTATGTCAGAAATTATACAATTGACCTCCTACTTTAGATATGCATTCCACGCACGATTTCAAAAGAAACCATAGAAATAAGTTATTGGTGAAAATTATGTAGCGTAAACCACATGCAAAACTTATAAAGTCAAGTTTTCCTACCACAAAACCGCATTGTCGACCGCAGCTAGGGTCTCAATAATCGTGTGATGATTCAAGCAGACGATTCAATCAGGTGTTCACAAACCAACAAATCATGCGTGGAATATAAATATTATCTCACCTGTCGCGGTTAGACACAAAATATCATTACATTACGATGTTTCTCAAACCGCAAGAGATTGATCGGACAGATTGAGAGTATGTGAGGCAGAGAACGAGCGAATTGTACCATAACGCCTAAAGCATCTTCAATGATGGTTCTCAAATGGATGCTAGAAATATTTCGCTCGAATTATCACCCGGTTCATTCTCCCTGTTCTTTGTCGCCATCTGAGTTTTATGTCATACGTATACGTTATGATGCATCAACTTTATTTGTCTGCATATTTGCATCAAATGGTCGAGGCCTAGACGGGAACTAAACCTTTTTATAATTATGCTTGGTAAGAAAGAATACGTTATATCCATTTAATTATATATAGCCCATTCCTTAAAATACGCGTCTTTATGCAAACCCATTTTGTTAAAGACGGACATTTCATTACGTTCATTTGCATTTTATTTATTCAGATTTGCTTTGACATTTCACTTTTACAATTCTCGAAGAAACAAAATGCAAATTTGTATTTAAAAATCACAAATTACACGTCTCTTGTATTTACGGGGGTGGGGGTGGGGTCCGTTAAATCAATGCGTTTCAGGTGAAATATGTTCCTGATTAGTGTATGCTCCCAAAGATAATGTAAAATTGTATAATGATGTTATTTAAGAAATGTGTTACTTTAAACACACAGATGAAACCATTAAAAAAAAAAATTAACGCAAAAGCCACATTTACAACCGCAAACAAGAACTGGGTAATCTTTTGAAACATTAAACAGGCGACGTATTCTGATTTTTCAGAAAAGAATATATAAAGTATGAAATATAAAGATTCACACTGGGTCAAGGCCACACACATTGCCATGGCTACTTGACTACAACAAGGACATTTATCAGGCAGACTATTAATATTCAAGTTTGTGAGTAAATAGAAAACATCATCTGGAAAACGTACGCTAAAAACATGCAGTGCAGCAAACACCAGTAAGGAGAAACTTTCCCACTGAACCTGGAATATTTTACAGCAAATTAGATTCGACGATGGCCTTTTCACGTTCCGTTCAGTTTCTCATGTAAATCTGGGTTATTACTCGAATACATCAAAATACCTCTTCCGCTACTGAGTCTAATATTAACGCAAATGTAACAAAAACGATAAGTGTAATAAAACCTGACGTAAAATGCAATAAAAACGCTAAATGTAACTAAAACGCCAAGTATAATAAAACATGACGTAAAATGCAATAAAAAAGCAGAATGTGACCGAATGAATGATAGCTTGGAATAAAAGTAATAAATCTAACGTCGTGTTCATAAAACTGAAGTTGACAAAGGGAACAAGAAAACATTAAATATTTTTAAAAAAAAGATATACAACGAAATGGGGACAAGATTGATTTGTCATTTAAAAGATAGCAATATACAGCATGAATATATCCTTGAATAATAAAATGTCTCATTTTGTTCAAGAACCTTTAGCACAGGACAACAGAACTATATTTCTATTTTCCAACGTGCTTTTAAAGTGTGCCAAAATGCGGGGAAACGTGACAATTGAGTTATTTTGATGCCATTGTCTTCTTTTAAACTTCTTTGCAAAGATAGGATAAGCAAGGCCAACTTTTCCTGGAGACAATATTTTTTATATAAAAATTAATAAAATGAATTAAATTAAAGTATTACGTGCGATCATGCTTAACTAATAAATATACATAATTTATTGCTTAGTAATTGACATTATTGATGTAGTATGGCTAGTGTAGTCACGTTTTCATCATTTAAGGAAGCAGTTGAAACAAACAGATATATGGTTGATATGTCTGCAAAATAAATGTTAGCTACGACCAAAAAAATTGTTTTGAAAGTAAATTTAATTAATATAGGAAAAAGACGAAGTCGAATTTATTACAAATTTAAGACCAATAAAGGTGAAATGCCATTCCAAAAGAAGACCATTCTTAGACTTATAAGTATGATCATTAAAAATGAAGAATACCTTTTCTGATTTTACTATTTAAATTTTACAAATGATAAAATGACAGGACAGTATTCGGCTACATTTAGTCTTCATTAGGGATAAAGGATAACAACCTATTACTTTAAGCGTTTTTCCATTAGTATTAATTATATTATATTTAGCGTTTTTACCACGTATAGATCAGGTTTGATTATGTTTTGTCTGAAGTAACATCTTGTTTTGTTACATTTAACGTTTTTGTCACATGTAGCATCAAGTTGTATTACATTTAGCGTTTTCATCACATGTTACAACAACGTTACTACGTTTAACGTTTGTATCACGTCTAGCATCTAGTATTTCATTTAGCGTTTTACCAGATGTAGAACGACGTTCTATTACATTGAGTGTTTTTGCCACATCTAGGATCAAGTTTAAGTATATTTAGCAGTGTTATCACATGTGGCATAAAGTTTTAGTACATATAAAATGCTTATTACATTCATACACTTAATACGCTTATTACATGTATCGTTTTTTATTTTATTTAGTTGTGCAATAGATACCTCTGTTAACATATTTACGTTGACAGCTCCCTGGATACAACTATCCAAGGCGTTAGAAATTGTGACCACCAATAATGGAGTTTATTTTATGCTAATAATTAAATTAGTTGATTTTCTGAGAGAAATAATTTTGATGATTCAGTGAATTATAAAACTTGTTTTTCACTTCTGGAACTACCTTTTGGTCATAACATACTTAGCTCCCCTTCTTTTTCTGAAAGTGGGTTATCTTCCTTATCTACCAGGAACTCCTACAACGTCAACACTGGAATACAATTACGGATGGTCATCAAATTTGATCAAACCATAAGGTGGTGGTGGAAGGAGTTTGGTGTGGTTTTATTTAAATATTGAAAAATCTCACAAGTTTCTGTCTCACATGTCAAGTAAGTTGGATGCAAGATAATGACAATGTTAATACACATCAAATGAAGTCTTGAATGAGACCCTTGAGCTGGACCCTTGAGCTGTTCTACTGAGGAATATAGATAATGTATGACCCCTGGGTCAAATGACCCCTGGGTCATAGCATATAAGCTATCAAAATCTCCAGTCTATAAATACTAACCTTAAATTAATTTATTTTCATCAGTATACATTTTCCTTGTTTTGCACTGCTACAGACAGCAACAGCTGCAACAGCTGCAACAGCGACGGCAACACATTCCAAAAGTGCTCGGGTCCCAAAGTGTTAACTATGAAAAATGTGTGGCAAGGTGAATATGTACGAGAAAGGTCCATCACGATGTATCACAATGTGGAAGGTCCATCACATGTATCCCAATGTGGAAGGTCCATCACAATGTATCACAATGTGGAAGGTCCATCACAATGTATCACAATGTGGAAGGTCCATCACAATGTATTACAATGTGGAAGGTCCATCACAATGTATTACAATGTGAAGGTCCATCACAATGTATTGCAATGTAGAAGGTCCATCATAATGCATTACAATGTGGAAGGTCCATCACAATGTATGTTTCTTTAAGTGTAAGAAACTCTACCATAACCAAATTGAAATGACTAATCATAGTGTACTAGTCAATGACCCACTAAAGTCAGTACTAAGCAGAAAACTGACACTCTAATTTGTTTCAACAAATATGACTGTCTGAAAATTCATTGTTGAATGTCCACCTAATACATGCATACATACATACATACATACATACATACATACATACATACATACATACCATACGAATTAGTATTACTCACATAAAATACTAAGCATGAACCACAAGAACATATTGGAGAAAAGAATACTAAATTATCTAACCACAAAACTGCATCGGCAACCGCAGTCATGGTCTGGATAATTCTTTGATTACTAGAGCAGACGACACATTACGCCGTTTTACAGACGAACCTATCAACTGTGGAATGTAAACCATCTTCTCACCTGTTGCTAGTCAATATAAATTTCATTGCCTTCTAATCCTAGTGAGGCCACAAGCAATTGATCAGGCAGATTAGAGAGATTTGCGGTTGTAAACGAAACTATACCTCCGTTGGCATTTTACCACGTAGGCTCAGTGGCGTACGGAGCTAAAATGTAATGCGGGGCGGAGGTCCGAGATGCCGCCCTATGCCACTTATTTCAGCGCGGCGACATCATCATGGGCGGCATAACCAAATTTTCAAAAATATTATTCTCCTCCCCCCCCCTCATTTTCGTTTTCCTTTCTTTTCTTTTTTTTCTTCTCTTTTCTCCCTTTTTTTGCCGTCCCTACAGAAGTGCCGCCCAGGGCGATTTGCCACTATTGCCCCCTATTCGGTACGCCAGTGCTTAGGCTCCATAAGAACATTATATGATTTAATTAGCTATTAAAAATAGGAAATGTATTTTTGATAGTTATTATGGAACTATTCACTTTCTTTGAATACCATAAACATTTGAAACTATTTACAGCATTACACTAAGCATATTGGTTTCAGGGGACAAAGTAACAAGTCATATTCTTTACGAGAAAAAGTAACCAGTCATCTTCTAGGATACAAAGTAACCAGTTATGTTCTTTAGGAGAGAAATAACCAGTCATGTTCTTTAGGAGAGAAATTAACTAGTCATGTTCTAGGTGACAAAGTAACCAATCACGTTCTGTATGCGAATGCTTCTGAATTTTTTGTACATCACAATATTTAAAACAAATATATATATATATATATATATATATATATATATATATATATATATATATATATATATATATATATATATATATATATATATATATATATATATATATATATATATATATATATATGCACAGTTTCCATGACTGTCGTGATTAACATGTTTTTTTTTCTTCATTTTACAGATTAAAAATTCAGAGTAGCCAGTAACTACGTCATTATATACTAGAACCCTTATATATTATATTATATTATATTATATTATATTATATTAACGATTATTTTCGTACATTCAAATCTCAAAGATATTACACATTTGTCCGTTATATTAACTACTCGGTTCAGATAATATATGGTCTTTGTCTTGCTTTTATTATTTTCCTGAACGCTTCAAACATAGGTATGGCGGTATAAATGTTGATGAGTACTTTATACATATTATAAATTTTCACTTATCTTACTTTCGATATGTTTTCTGCCTTATTCTTATCCATCAATTAAAAATGCCGCTCTCACTCTCTCCTGTACGGTAGTTTGTTCACACCAACATACCCCAGAACAGCATATGGATAGTATCCTCATTCTAAACATCAGATGAGATACGGTACATACCGGAAATACTATAGTTTGTCACTCCCAAAAAAAATAACTGTCATATTTTTCCCAAAATATAAACTTTGTTCATTTAAAATATTTGCCTCATGGAAAAATATATGAAAAATGTCGTTGAAAAATTTATTGTTCGGTCTAAAATAAGTTAAATGTATGGTCCTAGTAACTGCACTGCATTTTAGTTTGTTTTTATAAATATTGTATTATGTACTAAATGTTTTGGTTATGAGATTAAATGATGTACGCATTCAAATATTAACCATTGCTTTTTTGGCGTTGGGTGAGTAGGGTGGTCCAACGCTACGATTGATTTTAAAAAGGAATAGAGGCATAGAACAAGATACTTTAATAGCAATTTTGTAACTTTTAGCAAAATGAAAATGTGGAAAGTAATATGTAACAAAAGAGGAATTTGTGTCGAATGAATCTTGAGTTCTGGCTAGAATATCACAAGACGTTTTTACATGCATAGGCCTGCATGTGCAGAATATTACATATTGGCATCCATGAAATCTTTTAGTTGGATTATTGGTATAAAAGAAATATATTAGTTGGATTATTGGCATCCATGAAATATTTTAGTTGGATTATTGGTAGCCATGAAATATTTTAGTTGGATTATTGGTAGCCATGAAATATTTTAGTTGGATTATTGGTATCCATGAAATCTTTTAGTTGGATTATTGGTATCCATGAAATGTTTTAGTTGGATTATTGGTAGCCATGAAATCTTTTAGTTGGATTATTGGTATCCATGAAATGTTTTAGCTGGATTATTGGTAGCCATGAAATCTTTTAGTTGGATTATTGGTATCCATGAACTATTTTAGTTGGATTATTGGTATAAATGAAATCTTTTAGTTGGATTATTGGTATCCATGAAATCTTTTAGTTGGATTATTGGCATCCATGAAATCTTTTAGTTGGATTATTGGTATAAATGAAATCTTTTAGTTGGATTATTGGTATAAATGAAATCTTTTAGTTGGATTATTGGTATAAATGAAATCTTTTAGTTGGATTATTGGTATAAATGAAATCTTTTAGTTGGGTTATTGGTATAAATGAAATCTTTTAGTTGGATTATTGGTATAAATGAAATCTTTTAGTTGGATTATTGGTATAAATGAAATCTTTTAGTTGGATTATTGGTATAAATGAAATCTTTTAGTTGGATTATTGGTATAAATGAAATCTTTTAGTTGGATTATTGGTATAAATGAAATCTTTTAGTTGGGTTATTGGTATAAATGAAATCTTTTAGTTGGATTATTGGTATAAATGAAATCTTTTAGTTGGATTAGTGGCATCCATGAAATCTTTTAGTTGGATTAGTGGCATCCATTAAATCTTTTAGTTGGATTATTGGCATCCATGAAATCTTTTAGTTGGATTATTGGTATCCATGAAATCTTTTAGTTGGATTATTGGTATAAATTAAATCTTTTAGTTGGATTATTGGTATCCATGAAATCTTTTAGTTGGATTATTGGCATCCATGAAATCTTTTAGTTGAATTATTGGTATAAATGAAATCTTTTAGTTGGATTATTGGTATCCATGAAATCTTTTAGTTGGATTATTGGTATCCATGCAATTTTTTAGTTGGATTATTGGTATAAATGAAATCTTTTAGTTGGATTATTAGTATAAACGAAATTTTTTAGTTGGATTAGTGGCATCCATTAAATCTTTTAGTTGGATTATTGGCATCTATGAAATCTTTTAGTTGGATTATTGGTATCCATGCAATTTTTTAGTTGGATTATTGGTATAAATGAAATCTTTTAGTTGGATTATTGGTATAAATGAAATCTTTTAGTTGGATTATTATAAAAAAAAAACATAATTTACTACCAGTTATGAGCAGGTACATAATGTATGCCAGCTGAGAGTCAAGAAATTACACTGAAATGAAATAACTTTCCACTGACTTGAAATGCATTTTCTTTGAGTTTGTTCATATTGAAAGCCTTTGTTTCATTCTTTGAGGTTGTTCATAGTGAAAGCCTTTATTTCATTCTTTGAGGTTGTTTATAGTGAAAGCCTTTATTTCATTCTTTGAGGTTGTTCATATTAAATGCCTTTATTTCATTCTTTGAGGTTGTTCATAATGAATGCCTTTATTTCATTCTTTGAGTTTGTTCATACTGAACGCCTTTATTTCATTCTTTGAGTTTGTTCATATTGAAAGAGGTTGTTCATATTAAATGCCATTATTTCATTCTTTGAGTTTTTTCATATTGAAAGCATATACTTCATTCTTTGAGTTTGTTCATATTGAAAGTCTTTATTTCATTCTTTGAGTTTATTCACATTGAAAGAGGTTGTTCATATTAAATGCCTTTATTTCATTCTTTGAGTTTTGTTTGTATTGAAAGCCTTTATTTCATTCTTTGAGTTTGTTCATATTGAAAGCATATACTTCATTCTTTGAGTTTGTTCATATTGAAAGCCTTTATTTCATTCTTTGAGTTTGCTCATATTGAAAGCCTTTATTTCATTCTTTGAGGTTGTTGATAGTGAAAGTCTTTATTTCATTCTTTGAGGTTGTTCATAGTGAAAGCCTATATTTCATTCTTTGAGTTTGTTCATATTGAAAGCCTTTTTTCATTCTTTGAGGTTGTTCATATTGAAAGCGTTTCTTTCTTTCTTTGAGGTTGTTCATAGTGAAAGCTTTTATTTCATTCTTTGAGGTTGTTCATATTGAATGCCTTTATTTCATTCTTTGAGTTTGTTCATATTGAACGCCTTTATTTCATTCTTTGAGTTTGTTCATATTGAAAGAGGTTGTTCATATTAAATGCCTTTATTTCATTCTTTGAGTTTGTTCATATTGAAAGCATATACTTCATTCCTTGAGTTTGTTCATATTGAAAGTCTTTATTTCATTCTTTGAGTTTATTCACATTGAAAGAGGTTGTTCATATTAAATGCCTTTATTTCATTCTTTGAGTTTTGTTTGTATTGAAAGCCTTTATTTCATTCTTTGAGTTTGTTCATATTGAAAGCATATACTTCATTCTTTGAGTTTGTTCATATTGAAAGCATATACTTCATTCTTTGAGTTTGTTCATATTGAAAGCCTTTATTTCATTCTTTGAGTTTGCTCATATTGAAAGCCTTTATTTCATTCTTTGAGGTTGTTGATAGTGAAAGTCTTTATTTCATTCTTTGAGGTTGTTCATAGTAAAAGCCTATATTTCATTCTTTGAGTTTGTTCATATTGAAAGCCTTTATTTCATTCTTTGATTTTGTTCATATTGAAAAACCTTATTTCACTCTTTGATTTTGTTCATATTGAAAGCCTTTTTTCATTCTTTGATTTTTGTTCATATTGAAAACATTTATAGCATTCTTTGAGGTTGTTCATATTGAAAGCCTTTATTTCATTCTTTGAGGTTGTTCATATAGAAAACATTTATTTCATTCTTTGAGGATGTTCATATTGAATGCTTTTATTTGATTCTTTGAGTTTGTTCATATTGAAAACATTTATTTCATTCTTTGAGGTTGTTCATATTAAATGCCTTTATTTCATTCTTTGAGGTTGTTCATAGTGAAAGCCTATATTTCATTCTTTGAGTTTATTCATATTGAAAGCCTCTATTTCATTCTTTGAGTTTGTTCATATTAAATGCCTTTATTTCATTCTTTGAGGTTGTTCATATTGAAAGCCTATACTTCATTCTTTGAGGTTGTTCATATTGAAAGCGTTTAGTTCATTCTTTGATTGTGTTCATATTGAAAGCTTTTATTTCATTCTTCGAGTTTGTTCATATAGAAAACATTTATTTCATTCTTTGAGTTTGTTCATATTGAAAAGCCTTACTTTCATTCTTTGAGTTTGTTCATATTGAAAAGCCTTTATTTCATTCTTTGAGTATGTTCATATTGAATACCTTTATTGCATTCTTTGAGTTTGTTCATATTGAAAGCGTTTGTTTGATTCCTTGAGGTTGTTCATATTGAAAGCCTATACTTCATTCTTTGATGTTGTTCATATTGAAAGCCTATACTTCATTCTTTGATGTTGTTCATATTGAAAGCGTTTATTTCATTCTTTGAGTGTGTTCATTTTGAAAGCTTTCATTTCATTCTTTGTGTTTGTTCATATAGAAAACATTTATTTCATTCTTTGAGGTTGTTCATGTTGAAAAGCCATTCTTTCATTCTTTGAGTTTGTTCATATTGAAAACCCTTTATTTCATTCTTTGAGTTTGTTCATATGGAAAGCGTTTATTTCATTCTTTGAGTTTGTTCATATTGAAAAGACTTTATTTCATTCTTTGAGTTTGTTCGTATTGAAAGCCTTTATTTCATTCTTTGAGTTTGTTCGTATTGAAAGCCTTTATTTCATTCTTTGAGTTTGTTCGTATTGAAAGCCTTTATTTCATTCTTTGAAGTTGTTCATATTGAATGCCTTTATTTCATTCTTTGAGTTTGTTCATATGGAAACGCCTTTATCTCATTCTTTTAGTGCATCCATACTGAAAGTCCTTTCTTCATTCTTTGATTTTGTTCATATTGAAAAACTTTTTTTCATTCTTTGATTTTGTTCATATTGAAACGCTTTTTTAAATTCTTTGATTTTGTTCATATTGAAAAGCCTTTTTTCACTCTTTGATTTTGTTCATATTGAAAACATTTATTTCATCCTTTGAGGTTGTTCATATTGAATGCCTTTATTTCATTCTTTGAGTTTGTTCATATTGAAACACCTTTATCTCATTCTTTTAGTGTATCCATATTGAAAGTCCTTTCTTCATTCTTTGATTTTGTTCATATTGAAAGCCTTTTTTCATTCTTTGATTTTGTTCATATTGAAAAGCTTTTTTCATTCTTTGATTTTGTTCATATTGGAAACATTTATTTCATCCTTTGAGGTTGTTCATATTGAATGCTTTTATTTCATTCTTTGAGTTTGTTCATATTGAAACGCCTTTATCTCATTCTTTTAGTGTGTCCACATTGAAAGTCCTTTATTCATTCTTTGATTTTGTTCATATTGAAAAGCTTTATTTCACTCTTTGATTTTGTTCATATTGAAAGCCTTTTTTCATTCTTTGATTTTGTTCATATTGAAAACATTTATTTCATTCTTTGAGGTTGTTCATATTGAATGCCTTTATTTCATTCTTTGAGTGTGTTCATATTGAAAGAGGTTGTTCATATGAAATGCCTTTATTTCATTCTTGAATTTGTTGATATTGAAAGCCTTTATTTCATTCTTTGAGTTTGTTCGTATTGAAAGCCTTTATTTCATTCTTTGAGTTTGTTCGTATTGAGAGCCTTTATTTCATTCTTTGACTTTATTCGTATTGAAAGCCTTTATTTCATTCTTTGATTTTGTTCATATTGACAACCCTTATTTCACTCTTTGATTTTGTTCATATTGAAAGCCTTTTTTCATTCTTTGATTTTTGTTCATATTGAAAACATTTATTGCATTCTTTGAGGTTGTTATATTGAATGTCTTTATTTCATTCTTTGAGTTTGTTCATATTGAAACGCCTTTATCTCATTCTTTTAGCGTGTCCATATTGAAAGTCCTTTCTTCATTCTTTGATTTTGTTCATATTGAAAAGCTTTATTTCACTCTTTGATTTTGTTCATATTGAAAGCCTTTTTTCATTCTTTGATTTTGTTCATATTGAAAACATTTATTTCATTCTTTGAGGTTGTTCATATTGAATGCCTTTATTTCATTCTTTGAGTGTGTTCATATTGAAAGAGGTTGTTCATATTAAATGCCTTTATTTCATTCTTGAATTTGTTGATATTGAAAGCCTTTATTTCATTCTTTGAGTTTGTTCGTATTGAAAGCCTTTATTTCATTCTTTTAGTTTGTTCGTATTGAGAGCCTTTATTTCATTCTTTGACTTTATTCGTATTGAAAGCCTTTATTTCATTCTTTGATTTTGTTCATATTGAAAAACCTTATTTCACTCTTTGATTTTGTTCATATTGAAAGCCTTTTTTCATTCTTTGATTTTCGTTCATATTGAAAACATTTATAGCATTCTTTGAGGTTGTTCATATTGAATGTCTTTATTTCATTCTTTGAGTTTGTTCATATTGAAACGCCTTTATCTCATTCTTTTAGCGTGTCCATATTGAAAGTCCTTTCTTCATTCTTTGATTTTGTTCATATTGAAAAGCCTTTTTTCACTCTTTGATTTTGTTCATATTGAAAACATTTATTTCATTCTTTGAGGTTGTTCATATTGAATGCCTTTATTTCATTCTTTGATTTTGTTCATATTGAAAAGCTTTTTTCATTTCTTGATTTTGTTCATACTGAAAGCCTTTTTTCATTCTTTGATTTTGTTCATATTGAAAGCCTTTTTTTCATTCTTTGATTTTGTTCATATTGAAAGCCTTTTTTCATTCTTTGATTTTGTTCATATTGAAAGTCCTTTCTTCATTCTTTGATTTTGTTCATATTGAAAAGCCTTTTTCACTCTTTGATTTTGTTCATGTTGAAAGCCTTTTTTCATTCTTTGATTTTATTCATATTGAAAAGCCTTTTTTCATTCTTTGATTTTGTTCATATTGAAAACATTTATTTCATTCTTTGAGGTTGTTCATATTGAGTGCCTTTATTTCATTCTTTGATTTTGTTCATATTGAAAAGCTTTTTTCATTCTTTGATTTTGTTCATATTGAAAAGTCTTTTTTCATTCTTTGATTTTGTTCATATTGAAAACCTTTTTTCATTCTTTGAGGTTATTCATATTGAAACGCCTTTATCTCATTCTTTTAGCGTGTCCATATTGAAAGTCCTTTTTTCATTCTTTGATTTTGTTCATATTGAAAAGCCTTTTTTCACTCTTTGATTTTGTTCATATTGAAAGCCTTTTTTCATTCTTTGATTTTGTTCATATTGAAAAGCCTTTTTTCATTCTTTATTTTGTTCATATTGAAAACATTTATTTCATTCTTTGAGGTTGTTCATATTGAATGCCTTTATTTCATTCTTTGATTTTGTTCATATTGAAAACCTTTTTTCATGTTTTGGTTTTGTTCATATTGAAAAGCATTTTTTCACTCTTTGATTTTGTTCATATTGAAAGCCTCTTTTTCATTCTTTGATTTTGTTCATATTGAAAACATTTATTTCATTCTTTGAAGTTGTTCATATTGAATGCCTTTATTTCATTCTTTGATTTTGTTCAGATTGAAAGTCCTTTCTTCATTCTTTGATTTTGTTCATATTGAAAGCTTTTATTCATTCTTTGATTTTGTTCATATTGAAAAGCCTTTTTTCACTCTTTGATTTTGTTCATATTGAAACCTTTTTTCATTCTTTGATTTTGTTCAGATTGAAAGTCCTTTCTTTATTCTTTGATTTTGTTCATATTAAAAGCTTTTTTCATTCTTTGATTTTGTTCATATTGAAAAGCCTTTTTTCACTCTTTTATTTTGTTCATATTGAAAAGCTTTTTTTCACTCTTTGATTTTGTTCATATTGAAAAACCTTTTTTCATTCTTTGATTTTGTTCATATTGAAAGCCTTTTTTTATTTTTTGATTTTTTTCATATTGAAAACATTTATTTCATTCTTTGAGGTTGTTCATATTGAATGCCTTTATTTCATTCTTTGATTTTGTTCATGTTGAAAAGCTTTTTTTCATTCTTTGATTTTGTTTATATTGAAAGCCTTTTTTTCATTCTTTGATTTTGTTCATATTGAAAGCCTTTTTTGATTCTTTGATTTTGTTCATATTGAAAACATTTATTTCATTCTTTGAGGTTGTTCATATTGAATGTCTTTATTTCATTCTTTGAGTTTGTTCATATTGAAACGCCTTTATCTCATTCTTTTAGCGTGTCCATATTGAAAGTCCTTTCTTCATTCTTTGATTTTGTTCATATTGAAAGCCTTTTTTCATTCTTCGATTTTGTTCATATTGAAAAGCCTTTTTACACTCTTTGATTTTATTCATATCGAAAGCCTTTTTTCGTTCTTTGATTTTGTTCATATTGAAAGCTTTTTCTCATTCTTTGATTTTGTTCATATTGAAAAGCCTTTTTTCATTCTTTGATTTTGTTCATATTGAAAACATTTATTTTATTCTTTGAGGTTGTTCGTATTGAATGTCTTTGTTTCATTCTTTGAGTTTGTTCATATTGAAACACCTTTATCTCATTCTTTTAGCGTGTCCATATTGAAAGTCCTTTCTTCATTCTTTGATTTTGTTCATATAGAAAACCTTTTTTCATTCTTTGATTTTGTTCATATTGAAAGCTTTTTTTTCATTCTTTGATTTTGTTCATATTGAAAAGCCTTTTTTAACTCTTTGATTTTGTTCATATTGAAAACATTTATTCATTCTTTGAGGTTGTTCATATTGAATGCCTTTATTTCATTCTTTGATTTTGTTCATATTGAAAAGCTTTTTTTCATTCTTTGATTTTGTTTATATTGAAAGGCTTTTTTTCATTCTTTGATTTTGTTCATATTGAAAGCCTTTTTTTCATTCTTTGATTTTGTTCATATTGAAAGCCTTTTTTCATTCTTTGATTTTGTTCATATTGAAAACATTTATTTCATTCTTTGAGGTTGTTCATATTGAATGTCTTTATTTCATTCTTTGAGTTTGTTCATATTGAAACGCCTTTATCTCATCCTTTTAGCGTGTCCATATTGAAAGTCCTTTCTTCATTCTTTGATTTTGTTCATATTGAAAAGCCTTTTTTCACTCTTTGATTTTGTTCATATTGAAAGCCTTTTTTCATTCTTTGATTTTGTTCATATTGAAAGCTTTTTCTCATTCTTTGATTTTGTTCATATTGAAAAGCCTTTTTTCATTTTTTGATTTTGTTCATATTGAAAACATTTATTTCATTCTTTGAGGTTGTTCATATTGAATGCCTTTATTTCATTCTTTGATTTTGTTCATATTGAAAAGCTTTTTTTCATTCTTTGATTTTGTTCATATTGAAAAGCCTTTTTTCATTCTTTGATTTTGTTCATATTGAAAGCCTTTTTTTATTCTTTAATTTTGTTCATATTGAAAACATTTATTTCATTCTCTGAGGTTGTTCATATTGAATTCCTTTATTTCAGTCTTTGATTTTGTTCATATTGAAAAGCTTTTTTTCATTCTTTGATTTTGTTCATATTGAAAAGCCTTTTTTTATTCTTTGATTTTGTTCATATTGAAAGCCTTTTTTTATTCTTTGATTTTGTTCATATTGAAAACATTTATTTCATTCTTTGAGGTTGTTCATATTGAATGTCTTTATTTCATTCTTTGAGTTTGTTCATATTCAAAAGCTTTTTTCATTCTTTGATTTTGTTCATATTGAAAAGCCTTTTTTCATTCTTTGATTTTGTTCATATTGAAAGCCTTTTTTTATTCTTTGATTTTGTTCATATTGAAAACATTTATTTCATTCTTTGAGGTTGTTCATATTGAATGTCTTTATTTCATTCTTTGATTTTGTTCATATTCAAAAGCTTTTTTTCATTCTTTGATTTTGTTCATATTCAAAAGCTTTTTTTCATTCTTTAATTTTGTTCATATTGAAAAGCCTTTTTTCACTCTTTGGTTTTGTATGTATTGAAAAGCTTTGTTTCACTCTTTGATTTTGTTCATATTGAAAACATTTATTTCATTCTTTGAGTTTGTTCTTTAACCTTTATACAAGAGACCCATTTTGCACTATGTGTTTCGGATAGTTTTTCCTGATATCAAACACTAAAACTCAACACAGGCTTTCACTGCTTGATTTAGGTTGTTTATTTCGATCAGGAAGTGGAGATTGTTGCTGACGCTTGAGAGAAATAGTCATGTTTACTATTTAACTGAATTGTTTCACCATTACTTGTAACCAAACAAATATTTCTGGACTACAAACATTTCCTGGCAGATAAGCACTATATTTTAAAACTGGATTGTCTAAAGTTGCATAATAACGAAATACAAAAAATAACTCTGCATTTAAAAAAAAAGTATTGACATCCAGTCTCCGGATTATATAATTCATTTATTCCTACTTTGTTCGCGAGAAACGGTGCCTTAAAATCTGAGAAACAGGAATAGCATCATGGAATTTCAATGAAGAATTTTGTTGTCCTTATCGTCGTACCCAAACTTAGCGAGCAATGGAACGATCTTCTATAATCCACAAGTGTGTGTTTGTGTGTTTGTGTGTGTATGTGTGATTTAGATATGATGTCTGCAGTGTGGAAGTTTATGGTGATTATCACTGGAGAAATCATGCCGCAGACATGTAGCATCATGTCCCACCAAGTCACATTTTCCTGATACCAGGTCGACCAGTCCTAACACTAAGTTCTTAATTCTGAACACCAAGCGAGGCAGCTACTAGTGCCATTTTTATAGGTCTCTGATATTACTCTGCCGGGGATTGACGAGGCGGACGTTCCAAAAACTTTACCGTTATTCTAGTACCCCACCAATCACAATTACCCGGGTAATAAAATTAGTTATATAGTACGTGTTTAGTTGTTTCGTTCATGTAAATAAACCAATATAAAAACCCACATCAAAACAGCATGTTTCTAAGTTCAGATCAAAAAGTATATCTGGCGACGTCAGGAACGAACGGGATACAAAATAATGAGTGCAGTTCGGAGTACGTTTCGTCTACTGATCTTACATTTTCGATGTGTGCGACCATTTGGCTATGAACGTCGATCAGTTTCCTTATTATATATCTATCTAACTGTACATGAAAACAGAGGGGTTTCTTTAATTTTAAATCACATGTCACAGATTCGTTATATTTGATACACACTGAGGTAGCAGACCAGTCTATATGGAAAAGAAACATGGCGCCAAATATTAAATGAAACAGGCTTTATCGATGTGACTCGTGGATATTATATGAGTAACAAATATTAAAAGAGAGGGATTTTGTTAAATTGAAAAACATGCTGCATCAGGAAAAGTACAAATCAATAGTGCTTTACAAAGTATGATGTAATGCAGCATTCATAATTTGTGGACATGACTTTACGACCTCTCAGCGAAAGTTAAACACGTGATGTAGACTAGTTAAAGTGAATGTTGTGTATACATAATTTACCACTTTGTTTTGTGTATATATTCTCGTACTAATGCACATGGATTTAGCCAATTTGTGACAAGTACTTTAACTTAGTGCAGATCCAGGTAAGTAGCCCACAAAATGTACGTATTTCAAATGGCTTTCTGTAATTATGGCATGTAATATATAAAGTACTCTTTATATGCTCAGACTGCGCTCGCTTGACTTCGCAATTGATTAGTCCATTCTTTCGACCTCAACTCGTGTTTTCTTCTTTATTTACACTGCCGAGATTCCATTCTGCATTACAAATTTACATTTTTAATAATCAGCAAAATTTTGGAAAAGAAAGTTATAATTTAAACATAAATAACGAAAACAATGTTTTAAAGTTCATGATTTTACTGATTGAGTAACTTTAAAAAATTAGAAACTATCAATTTTCAATGCTTCATTTTTTCATGCCAGTCTTCCAGTCTTCCAGTTTGCTACACAAATTAATATGCAACAGGATTGAAAGTGATGATGGTTTGATGTTTGTATTAACATTTAACTAAAATTTTGTTTATTTTTATCCAATTTTGTGCAAAAATTACATTAAACATATTTGTAATTTTTAGTATCTAGTGTCTTTATTTTTAAATTAGTTATGTAATACATTATTTTACTTAAAAATTTCTTTACTAGAATTTCATGAAGAAGGAATTATAATAACATATCACATCGTTGCACTTATAATCTCTAAGTAACGTGATAAAAGGCCACAATGTCTTAAATATTTCCTTAAAAAGAGTTAATTATAAATAATTCAAGCAAATTATGCTCAATACATTTTAATTAAAGGGTTATTTTGAAAATTTATTATAAAATGAAAATATTGTAATTCCATTTCGCATAAATCTGGTCAATTTCTCTCAGTTTAGTATGAAAAATTCTTTTGCATATTTAGAACATGTCTTTTTATGTGCTCTTTTTACGTAAAGTCCATTGTCATGGGCATATTTAAATACTTCCAATTTAAAGGCTGAATAAAAAATGCTTTTCACACAAATCTCATGGTTAGGCACTTCGTTGCCTTGGCATAATCTGAAGCAGTAGGCTTTGTGTGATTTGAAATAAACATAAACGTGTTGTATGCATCCATGTAGTAAATTTGTTTTCTTTACATTTACAAATAAGGCCACAATATTCATTTTCCAAGCAGTGAGCGCCTAGTTTTTTAATTTCGAGATTTCGCGAGATAACGTGAGATCAACTCATGTGAAACTGACCTATTTTGTATGAATTCAAACAGATTGTCTTACGCAAGTTTGGGAGATATTTTTGAAAAGCAGTATTGATTATCCATTAAAGAAAATATACAAAGTGTTATCATGAGATGACTAATTAAAGTAAGTAAAGAAACAACACGGAGATCAAATTAATTTGACGACGTTGTAAACGGTACCATGACAAAACGATCTTAACGCCTTTCTTATTTCTTTGTTTATTAAAAACATTGCCTGAGCTTTTTGATCCCATTTGTTGCCAGTTCTCTCATGTACTGATGTGGTATAATACAGCAAAAACCATAATAAACAACACAAAAACAAGAAAGAAAAATAAAACATGGCACACTGCGTACTGCAATCTGTTGAATGACTGAAATAAACAAAAAGTGTGTTTCAGAAACGTAAAATTACAATTTGGCACATATCTATTACAAGACTTAAGGATACAAATCTGCCATTTTGTGAAAGCTCTCTCGCTATGTCAACAGTCTCACGTGTCTGTGAATCAATGATTTGTCTAAATCTAACTGAAATCAATAGTTACATATTCAATACTTTTTCGACAATAGTATTTAAGGTCATTACCTTAAACATGGGACAGTATAGAAACTCTATAAGGTTTGCAAAATTTCGAGCGTAGAAGTGAGACTAAATACGCCATTCCTCTGTAAATCTTTTAAGGGTGTGTTTATTTTCACTGTAAGCATGACTTGACTGTAAAACTTGACTGAATAAATATGAGATAACTTTCTATGAATGATATAAAGACATAAATAATTATTTCAGAATCTCGTGCGATGAAAAATTACCTAACAGGAGTGATAACTAGACCCCATTTACCACTCATCTTTCGAGATGCATTTTTTTTAAAGAGAGAGTTAAACGTTTCCGTTGATCTTCAATATTCTGCATATTTACTTTATGGACTCTCTTTCAAATCGCGATCTCTGCAAATCTGTCTCAGTGATGAATGTTTTAAGAGTAGACGGTGTAGTAGGTACAGTATTAGACGATGTACTTGTTATATCAATGAACTGGCAAAATATAGCAGTGTTTCGTATAATTTACTGTCTGATGATAAAACATCCTTGTGACAGATGCTGAATACAGAATAAATTATAATGAATACACGAACATATAACAGCTCAATTAATTATATTAATTATATGCACAGAGTGTATAAAGCGACTACACTACCACGAAGTAAGACATGCAAATCTTGTACCGTTGAATAAATCTATATTCTTGCTAATCAATATTAAATAACTGTCACTTAATAAATATTTAAGATCCAATGTATTGAAAAGTTTAGCTACGCTAAAGAATTAGTTTTCCATAAAAACTGTAATAAATTTGCGAACGTGGATGCGTTAATTTTTCTTGGAATAAAACAAATCACTGAAATTAAAATACTTGTTTTTTTAAGTAGTATTCCCTACTCAATGTAACGTAATTGTAGTTAAATATATAGTGAAACTCCTTACCACTTCGTTATCAGTACAAATAGTATACCATTGTTCTTCTGTACGGTGTTTCTTCCATCTTCTTTTCTCCATTTGTAAATGATGAATTGAAGGTCTAATTTTAAAGTACATGATTCGTTAATTGGTATATATATTACTGTTATATCTTATAGTGTATATTATTAGATTACATTATACTTTATCATACGTGCCTTCTATCAATCTACACCAATATTTTAAAGTATAATTTTTGTTCTCCTTATTTCACCATGAAGCTTATATAAAAAGCTGGAATTCTTAATTATTATAGTCTAATATCCCTCTAAGAAATATGTATGAATTGCCTGTATTATCGATTTTATCAAAACCATGAATATCTTATCAGTATTATATATTAGGAACATAGTTCTGCCCAATAGGTATAAATCAATTGATAGGTCAAGGTTCATACTCATCATTTTCAACAATAATACAACTTTTGGATACCGATTGCTTCGTTGCCTTTGTAAACTCTTCCAGTTTTACTTAAAAGAACTCCCAGATAAATTTGATAATAAGCCTCGTCTATTTTAAAATGTTTATGCCGACATTGACTTTTCTGCACATGATAACAGGAATAAGAACTTTAGTTTGACTTATTTATCACAGTTATTACTGTCATAAAATGAAGATCTTGTAGATTATGGGCAATGCGAAAAATATCACCCGCATATAATAGTAAAACAAATGTTTGATACTGAATGTTATATTCAGCTGTATATTATTACAGTTCCTTCATTTAAAATACTGTTCAAGATCGTTCAAAACAGTAGTAGGGAAAGATTGTCACATTGACGAACTCTTGTTTTATGGGGACAAACACTCTAAATATTCATACATTATTTTGTATGCATATTCGATATAAATCTCACAAACCTTATTTCACTATTAACACATTTCTCCCATGATCCAATTCGCCACATGATCGGAAAGTCCTTTTTCAACATCAACAAATAATTATAATTTATTGTTTGCATTTTTTATATATTCTTTGAAACTTATGTAAGACAAAATTATGGTTTGTTGTCGAGTAGTTATATAAAACATGCTCGTGATTCTTTCAATACAGACATAATAGAATGCATGTTTGTGTCAGTCTATAATAAAGTATGTACGCAAACATTTTCCTTGAAGGCTTTTCAGTGTTATTTGCCTTCAGTTGTTAGACTGTCTGGAGTTTGCAATTTTAGATAATGGTCTACATCTTCCTGTCCTCCATGCTTCTGGGATTATCCCTGCGTCAAATGTCAGATTAACAAGTGTAACTGAATACTTATAGATTAGGCACTTTTTACTTATTTGTTGCAAACATTGCCCAGTCATATCGCCATATTATTTTACTAATTCAGCAATGCTTTGTCATTTGCATTTTCATTTGTATTGTCATTTGTATTTTCATTTGTATGTCATTTGTATTTTCAGTATCTGAGTCATCTAAAGAAGACTTTATATTGATAAACTCAGAACAACGAAAGAATCTTTGCATTCAAAATCTTTCACATTTTGACATTATGAACATTCATATAAATGCTTGACTGATTGCATCTAGGTTAATTATCAAATGAACGAGGGTATTATAGCCTCTTGGGTTATAATATTCACTTGTCTAAGTTTTTGTTTCCATCTTTAATTTAAGGATGCGAGTGTCGAATAGTTTGTAAAAATACTTTTTATATTAGTTTTTATATTGACGAAGTTTTCCTCAGTTTTGTAGTAAGAACGTGTAATGAGAAAATGGTAAAACGATATTTTATCCTGGATGTTTTAACTTAAACAAATAAACTAAGGCTTTCTATTTTGCATTCATTCACGGAGCGTTAATAAGTTGTACGATGAACCTAATGTCATATATTAGATAGCACAGATTTAGTGTATCGTCATAAAGGCACGATATATTTTTCTTGTTTTTACTCTTGTAAAACTACGTTGTCATATTTAGTCGCTGCTATTAAGATCAAAACAGACTTGCAATAATTTATATTTTGGTGTTCATAGTGTGTCTCAGACTTGCAATAATTTATATTTTGTGTTAATAGTGTGTCTGAAACTGACTTGCAATAATTTATATTACGTAAATAAATAGATAGATAGATAGATAGATAGATAGATAGATAGATAGATAGATAGATAGATAGACAGACAGACAGACAGACAGATAGATCAATGAATATCAATTTCAGAGTACTCTAAAGGTATTCCAAATGAAGGTTCTAACGTATTTATGTGTTATGATAGCACCACTGAAGCAAAACTGCTCTAATATCCAAAGGTTTTACTTCAATGTAATCCAGTGAAAGTTGAATGTCACTAAAGTCCTTGAGTGTTTCACGTAATCCTACGAAATTAATTAAATATGGAGGTTTTTGAATAATTGCACAGTAGTCCAGCAAGGTACAAGTGTTTCCACTCTGCATTTTCAACGAACAAATTATAATTAAATCACAATTTCTCTCGCGACTCTTAGGAAACTGACTATAATAATAATAATAATAATAACAATAATGAGGACTTCGTATAGCGCCTAATCTTTAGGAGCTCTAAGCGCTTTACAACATTATACAATACCTATAACATAAAAACATATATAATGATATGATTACATAAACAAACACCATGACATTAGAAAACATAAAAATATGCTGAAAATATGTAAGGTAGGAAACGTTATTAGGTCTTTAAGTTTGTTCTTGCAGTCGAAATAAGTGAATTTTAAGAGCACTCTTGAATGGGATCACTGTGTCTTTGTGTCTAAGTTCAGTGGGCAATTCATTCCATGTTGCTGGGCCCTGGTATGCAAAAGAATATTGCCCATATGACTTCGTTTTCAGTGGGAATACTGAGTATACGATTGTCAGAAGAGGAGCGTAAGTATCTTGATGGTGTGTACACATGGGTGAGGTCGGATATGTATGTTCGACTGGAGTCCGTCAGTGAAACGTAGCACAGAGAACAAATTTTGTGTTTGATTCTGGATCGAATGGATAGCCAGTGTAGGGTACAGAGCAGCGGAGATGTGTGCTCTGATCGTGGTACTCTAAGTATGATCCGAGCAGCTGTGTTTTGAGCCTTTTGAAGTTTCTGGAGTAGATATTGAGACGAACCAGACATAATTGAGTTACAATAGTCCAGTCTTGAAAGTACTAATGAACACACAAGTGTTTTAGTGGCATCAACTGAAAGATATTTGCGAATGGAGCTGATGCGTCTCAGCTCAAGATATGCAGCCTTGCATTTGTTCATGACATGTTGGTGCAACGTGAGAGTACTGTCCAGAGTAACACCTAGGTTTCGTATTGACTGTGTGAATTTAATGTTGGTGTTGCTGATATTTATTGTTTGAGGTAAAGAATGAGAATGAGAAAGTTTTCGTGTTGTGATCAGAATAGCCTCAGTTTTATCATCATTCATCTGCAGCGTGTTACATGTGATCCGTGATTTCACATCAGAAATGCACCTCTCTACACCTTGGATGGTAGAATCAACTTCAGTTGGGTGGCTATATTTGTATAGTTGGGTGTCAACAGCGTACAATTGGTGAGACGCTGGATGATGATCTATGACACTTGAGAGCGGCTGAGTGTATAGAATGAAGACAACAGGTCCAAGAACAGACCCCATGTGGAACACCACAACATAGATTAACTGGGCTGGAGAAAATTCCATCTGCAGACACAATTTGTTTCCTGTTGACCAAGTATAACTTGAACCACAGTAAGGTTGTATCATGAATTTCCAAATATATGCTGGAGACGGTGAAGTAATATATAATGTTCTATTATGTCAAATGCTGCAGACAAATCAAGGAGGGTGAGGACTGTAATGTTTCCACTATCCAAAGCAGAGAGAATGTCATTAACTACTTTTAGAAGATTAGTTTCAGTACTGTGGCAAGGGCGATATGCAGATTGTACATTGCTAAAATGACTGTTTGAATTCAGATGAGATAAAAGCTGGGATATAACCACTTTTTCTAAGATTTTTTTATATAAATGCGAGATTAGAAAATGGGCGGTAGTTGTTTAAATCGTTATGATCGAGTGTTGGTTTCTTCACCAGAAGCTTTACAATGGCTGTTTTGAAAAAAGATGGGAATCCCCCGGATGAGATAGAGGTATTAATAACATCAGTTAGTGAAGGCAATACTGATCTAAGCACTCAAGCAGCAGTGATGTTGGAATTGGATCAAATTCACATGACTTTGGTGCACTCTTCATCACGATTGTAAGTACTAAATCCATAAAGACAGGTTCAAATGATGTTAATGGTTGCCGCTGATATACTGTATCCCAACTGTATGGTGCTGACGAAATTGTGTTGTCAAGCTTATCTCTAATGGTTTGTAATTTGTCACGGAAGAAATTTGCAAACAGGTCCAAAAGGTCGACTGGAGAGAAAGTAGTTGGAAGTGGTGTAGATATGTTCCTTGACACTAGCTTGTTAGTAATCTCAAAGAGCTCTTTGGAGCTGGGACTTTCCATGATATAACTGAAGAATGAGAATAGGGTGTTTTAATAACCTTATATAGTCACCTATATGACTAAACAAATATGATTCACTAGAAAACATTCCCAAAATTTACAATATTCGGCATTGTGCAAAATCTTAACAGTCATGGTTTGACATTTTTAATTATTGAACTAATCAACAACGTGGCGTACTTTTATATTGGTAAAACCGAAAGGCTTTCTATAAAAACAAATTTACAACCAAATAAAAAAAAATAGTCACATTTAAAAAAATCTTTTCTGTAATATATAGTAGTCTTTCAATCACTCAATCAGTCAAGAGAAATGTTGGTGGCTATCTAAGATTTTTAGGAAATGCGGTTCCATTGTACCATAGAAAAACTTGAATCATATTATAAGTACTAAGGACGAATATTTTCTTCAAATAAATTCTGGTTTTTGTGCCAGAAAGCTCTGCCATCGCAAGATTATGTATATTCTGAAGGAAAGGCATTCAAAATGTGGCAAATTAACTTGGAATGACTTGAAGATAGCTCACATATTTAATTATGGAGCTGAGGTTTGGAGATTTTATCATACCAATGATATTGAAAAAGCTCGTATGTCATTTTGTAAACATATCCTTGGTATCTCTAAATCTACTCCAAATGCATTCCTATATAGCGAATTTCTAATAATTAGTATAAGACTTAAACATATTTTTAATGTTGGCTAAGAATTCTAAATATGTCAGAAGATGGATATCGTAAACAATGCTTCAATTAACAGCAACGATGGGGAACATTAAGATTGCTGAGCTGACAACGTTAGAAAGCTTTTTACTCATGTAGTTGGCATAGTTCGGTGAACTCAAGGCGTAAATTACGAAAATACATTTCCTAGACTAGATAGTTTAGTCAGAAATGTGAAGATAGTTTTAGGCAAAAGCTGCAGGATAAGATTATGTCAATGGAAAGAATGCGTTTTATGCAGGTAATTATATTAAAATTCACCTCTTATAGATATCTAGAGTTTTTAGGAGATGTCCAGTTTTGTTGCATTATCACTATGATTAGACTGTGGAACTTGCCAAACAAAGATATAACAAGAAGATAGGAAAACTATTTGCCATAAAGAAGATATATATATATATATATATATATATATATATATATATATATATATATATATATATATATATATATATATATATATATATATATACAATAATTGCTAACTTGCATATATAACATTTACAATTTATTCCCAAATGAGCCATTCTTTGAACCTAGACATAAAATTTACAGAATAGATATTCATGATGTTGGCGCATGCCTCGTCGTATATGTTTATTTCGATCTTCCATCAAAATTTACAATTGAGATTACCGTTAGAAACGACAATGATTGATAGCTAGAATCTATAAACCACCAAATGTCACAAACATTTCTTTTAGAATTGACTTTGCTATGCTGAACGTTGACCAGGGTAAACCCACTAATGAAAGGCACGGAATACATGTACTTGATCTTCGAAAGATGGTAAACGTCCGACTCGATTTATGATAGATTGCAAACCATCTCTTGTTGATGCGATTCTAAACAATAAATCAAAATACGCAATATCACGTGACCATATAATGTAATACCCTGTGTCAAGTCAAAGTATGTAATACCATGAGTTAAGACAAAGTATGTAATACCCTTTGTCAAGACAAAATATGTAATACCATGCGGTCGTATAAAGCATGTAATATCATGTGACAAGATGAAGTATGTAATATCATGTGACCATGTGTCCAGACAAAGTATGCAATACCGAGTGGCCAGACAAAGTATATAATACCATGTGTCCAGACAAGAATGTAATACCGTGTGTCCAGACAATGTATGTAATACCATGTGACAAGATAAAGTATGTAATACCATGTGTCTAGACAAAGTATGTAATACCATGTGACCAGACAAAGTATATAATACCATGTGACATGACACTGGTCTAAGGTAATACGATCATCATAGTATTAAAAGACCGTACAGTATGAAATATGAAATCAAAATTAAAAGTTTTAAAGACCTGGATGAGGGAGACCTTATCGAGGATATCAGTCGGATGCCCTTTTATTGTTGTTGTAGGGTTTAATGACATTTTTCAAGACAAGATAGGCTATACACGGCGGAATGTATAACTGGTAGGGGAAGAAACCCCGGAAAGAACCACCGAACCACGGGAAGCTACTGGCAAGCTTTTTCACATGCCCACATTCGCCGAACCCGAGACTCGAACCCACTGAGACAGAGATGAGATGGCAATGATCCGCAACGGTGAGCGCTTTAGACCACTCGGCCACTCGGGGCCCTCGGATGCCATTTTATCTGTGCAATATGCTTGATAACATTGATGATTTTATTGAGTGTATGGCAAACTGAGGTACTCTATGAATACCTCCCATGAAATGTAAAATAAAAAGGAGCACAAAAAAACATAGAACAAATATATAATTCAATGAAACCATGTCACAAATAAAAATACATTATATAAAGATGTACTTTTTAAATGACGTGCAAACGGGGAAAAATCAATAGATTTGTGACACACACTTAGTTCATTTTTCATAACGGTTCAAATAACGATAATACCATCATAGTAACTGGTAGATATAAAATTGTATTAGTTTAAACCAGGAAGAGGCATGTGACATTTGTCATGAATTTTTATGTTGCTAGGGAAATAGAAATTGAGCAAGTGACTTTGACTTACAGATGCACCCCAATAACCGAGCAGTTCAATACAAGTGTACTATCCATTATGAAAATTTATGTTTTGAGAAAGTCTCAGAAGATTGCGTCATATTTGAAGTACATCTCTATGAAGAAGGCAACTTGTTTTGATAATAAATCACCCAAAATTTGTGTAAACTAATATTATGATGTTGAATTGCAAACATTTTGAGTATAGAGCCATCGATTTCAAAGTCAATCTCAAAATAATTAAAACCTGTAACAGTAACACCATTATTTAATGAAAATGATCCTTGACGAAAACAGAATTATGGATTAGTTAGAATTTTTGCCAGCTGTGTTCAACTTTTTAAGAGCGAAATATGTGAACAGTAGAATTCGTATGTTAGCATCATCTGCAAACTAATGCAAACCAATGCCAATCTGTTTTGATTGCTACATACTACAGAACATTTTAAGTATCAAATAGATGATTTTAAAATGCATTAGCGTTTCATCGTCTCATCTTAAAGAGTTTATCTTGATAAGTCTTGTGATTTGCATGTCTGTGCCTTTAACAGTGCGTTTGAAAATCCATTTCCAAACGATTCCGAGACCACATGTTTGTTCTTCGTTCAGTTTTTGTTCGTTATCCATTCGCTCAGCGTTAGGTCAACGTTCATGATACGTTTAATTACTGCTCTGTAATTATTCCGTTTGCATTTGAATGGAGTGCTTAAACGTTTTCATGCCTGTATCACTGATGGACGGAGAATGACCTTGGAGGACTTTGGATAAGGGCTGTTATGGAGGTGTAGTTTTAATAGACTTCCATAGTCTGACGGATGACAACAATGACTCATTAGTAGTACGATGGAGGACAACACTGACTAACGTGTAGTCTGATGGAAGACAATACTAACTAAGCCACTATATGGGAGATCAAACCTACTAGCATTATAATGGAGAATAATACTGACTCATTAATTGTATAAAGAAAAATAACGCCTTGTTTGTTTTAGTTAGGAGGATTTGTTATTATTATATATTAATTTGTTTAGTAATTATTTGTTCAATTATAATTAAAGTAATAGTATTTACTTGCTTAAAATAATATCAATAAAATGTTATTATTCAAAATCTCTTTAATTAATATAAATGAAAGATAACGCAAGGGCGTCGATAGCAATGCTATGATTCAACTATTGTCCATAAAATCTGAAAATAATTACAAATAGAAGTGTAAAATTCATCAAACTGAAATAAAAGTATCATACAAACTTATCTGTACAGATTTTCCAAAGAGTCTGTAAAAATGTAATTTTTCACAATGTTTTTAAATAGTATTCTTTCATTGTTGAAAAGTAAGAATAATACATATGGCAACTGTGAATTCTTTTTATATTTGCTATTAACGAGATGTGATGATTATTTCTAACAGACTAAATGAAAATTGGAGACATAGATTGATTATCTAGTTGTCATGGCTACATAAAATCCGTATTAAGCCCTGAATCCAAAAGAAGATGTGCTACTAGTTATAATACAGGGACTGGCAGCTCATACACATGACTGTATGAATCTTCTGTCACAGTGCGTAAAAATTACAAATAATTTTCCTATTGTGAAGAAAATTCTACCAGTTCAACATAATACAGTCTAATTGGGAAACGGAGAACATAGTATTTTCCGATGCAACATCGAGCAACGACGCATTTTGTTTCCTCAGTCGGCTTCATTAAACAAGGAAAACATTTGTGCCATGTACCCATTTCAGTTGGCTGCATGACACATCATACATACATGCATATGAAGAGGATGTCTCATTTCGTTCCGTGACGCACTCGGTGTGATATTTCAGATAAACCTATCCATTACATTTTGACATCTATATAAAATGCGATCCAGCCATATATGAAGTCGAATTCAAAATTAGAGGATAACTGAGTCAGTCAATCATAATTAAAATTATGCAAATCTTTCATTATTTTGTAAGACAGAAGTATGTTACCAAATGTTCAGTTTAAAGTTTTTACAAAAAAGCCATTCTTGGTTTGGAAAATCTCCGCATATCAGCTTTTTTACCAAATAATCCTGCAATGTGTATATAATTGTATCTGGTTCGAAAATTACTGTTTTATCTCTTTCTCGGAATGGTTCTCCACGAGCAAGGTATGCAAATGTGCATAATATATTTTTAACCAGGTACCTCGTCAGTAAGGTAGGTTCTTCATGATGTGTAAATGCCTGTCTTGGCAAACTGTCAATAGCGTAAAAAATGGATGCGATTTTATGGTTGTCCAGAAACTCGGCATTATTTTCTCTAAGTTTACATAGATTAAATATTCCAAAATTTCTCATTTGCTCATTTAAGTCCCATATTTACATCCCCAATTTCGGTAAAAGTGACTTTAGGCACATATTGTAAAGTAAATTTACTCACTTAGTAACCATATACAGTGACAAATTCTGGACACATATCAGTGTAGCAGTTATAAAACATTTACTATTCTGCGACTCACGAGTAATGAGAAACAAAGTTTCCATACAAATTCCAGAGTGTATTGGACACAGGTTGAGGGACACATTGTACTAATTATATGGAAAAATGGGAACCAGCCTGGAAAATGGTGAACATAAAAGAGTATATATGGGTTTGGCTGGCCAGGATTGGTTAATAATGTATGTTATGTTTTAGAAAAAAGAAACCGTTGAGAGCTTATCCTAGTTGTAAGTTGAAAAAAAGAGAGACATTGTTTTACTGATGGAATTTCAGTCCTTTAACAGTCTTGAGTTTGGAACACTCATTACGGAAATTGGCACCTGACTCTTTGGTGCGGAATTGAAAGCATGTGATTCAAGCACATCCACGTCCAGAAATGCCGCGGCGCATATCCTTTCCTCAACACACAAGTTGACATCCAGGTTACATCTATACTGATAAATATAGGTTTGATTATGAGCACTCAGGAATTTTAAGTCATTGAAATTTTAATATGTTTGCTTTTGTCTACTATGGGAACTGAATTAGTACCGTGAGTCCTGAAAAAACTCTAGAGTGTTACGAAGCTAGATTTCAAACAATCGTTTTCAGTTTATAATCGTTTCTAGTTCCGAACTAAAAACTGCCTACTCAGAAGATGCCAACATCTGAATAAAAATGAGTATCAAATTCATGCTGGGAATAATTTTATTTATTGTCAAAACTATGGGAAGGTCAAGCTTTAAATGCACTAGATTGTTTCGAATCTAGAGGCCAAACACTCCGAAGTGCTTTATGAATTATTGTGATACTCCTACTAGGGGCGTGATTTTTTAATTCTCGACGACAAAGGGAATATAGCAGTTGAATCCTTTATTTCTGGTTCATTAAAATAATACTTTTAAATTAATGAAGCAAAAGATCTAATTTTTCAAAGTCATTTATCTCCCCTGCCTCAAAAGCCTAAAGTGTACAAGAATGTCATTCTCATGTCCACATGACCCGCACAGTAAAATGACCTCTCTTTAAGAAGCCCGGTCCTTAAATTTATCGTCAGCGGACGCAATGTTTTGTAACTAAGAGAAACTTTCGGAGATTTTTGTGCATATATATAAACAATACATTTTTCTCAGAAGAAAAAAATGCATCCTTGCAGTGCAAATATTTTCAAGCTTTTGGAGATGGATTACACTTTTTTGGTCTGTCCCCGACAGAAGGATTAATACTGCTTCCTATTTAATGCTACTACTCAATGCTAAATACTGAAGCAATAATTAGCCTCGTTCTCGATACGCTAAACGAGATTATAACTATTTATTCTATCACACCACCATCACTTGTTTTATACATGCGGTCATCAGCAGTAGCAGTTCGTGTACGTCAACATATGTAATATCATTTTATCGACGAATTCAACATAAGAAAATAATTTTAAAATATTTGTTTTATTTTAATACTTGCAAGCGATGTTAGTAGACACGAATAATAGCTGCACCTTATATTCGATATCTTCATAAGATTATGTTGACAATTTGAATTAAGACTTGTAATTTTATTTTGTTTTCTTTTCAATAATTTAAAATGTTTTATTAGAGACCATTTTAATGAACGACTGTATTATATAATACCATGTAAATTCTCGAATGATATTTTCTCCATTAAAATACCACTACAATGAATATGCTATAAAATTCGTTTAACAACACTTACATTTATTTATCCGTGTATTACAAAGTATAGTAACGTGATATTTTGTTTACTCTGTAAGATAGGAATATATGGGCTGGACCTTGAGTGCACATTGGCGGTTTCGCATTTGTAACATAGGCAGCGTTAGTATTGTCCAGAGCCGGCCTCGTTTCGTGCATTTCATGCCTTGCTGATCCTATGACGGTATATTTTAGGCATAGCTTGGCATTGTTAAAAGCTTAGGAAATCCCAGGCCAATAAGGGAAAGTTGAATCAACTCCTGCACATGCTTTTAGATACATTGATTAGCGTTGTTATTTTTTTAGTTCACGTCTAGGAAAAGGAAACTAGATTTAATGTGAAATGCTCAAACCGACCGTAGGGACGGCAACACATGATCATAAAATATACCAATTTTAAAGACGGTTGACAAGATATGTTCTTGAAGTGCACAAGTTAATGAAATTAACATATTCCCAGATCATGGGCAATGATGGCATGTGTTAGGAGAAATCCTTAAAAGAACAGACACTATCAGAGATGCTTCACATTTGTACACTAAGAGGCATTCAGCGAAGAAATTATATATTACTTTTATTTAACTTTGTAAAAGGGACAACTGGCACTCAGTGTTTCTTATTTTCAAACCATAACATGCACAAATGATATGCTCCTGTGTCTGCAACACATTATTCAAATCTATTTGCTGATCGAGTCTTTTAACGTATGGCTATTTCATGTGTTAATTATATCATTTGCAGGGAGTTTTCATTTGCTTTCAGGCCACCTGCTGAATTATGCATATCATGGTTACACTGTGTAGTAGTTCGTTTAACTTATTGGTATAAAAACAATTTGATAGCCATCCATCCATCCATCCATGTATGTGAGTAAGTGTTTGTGCCTGTCCATCCGTTTATATATCTACCAAAACAAATGATATTTATAAGATGTTGATATTTCTAAACACCTACGTGTACGTTTTACAAAGTTTGTTTCTATTTTCCAGAGTTATTACAGATGCTTTGCAAAAATAACAATTAGAGATTAACTTTAGTTCTTTGTCATAATGGTTTTGACAAATTGGTGCCAACTTCTAAGCAAGCAGCGCAAAGGTAATGGTCCCTTCCAAAACTGGTTAAACACTTTCTCTCGTTTATTAAACCGTTCGGTTACAACAGAGGCGTAGCGGGGGGGGGGGGCAGGGGGTACATATGTCCCCGGGCGCCAAGGTACAGGGGCGCCAAAATGAGGCTTACAACGTTACATTATAATAAGTAAACAAGGGTAATATTCAAAAATGTGATTAAACGGGGAGGGGTCTGGGGCGCCAATTTTATAGTTCGTCCCCGGGCGCAAAATATCATAGCTACGCCTCTGGATTACAAAAGAATAACCGCTTTTATTTTACAAGGATATTCCTGAATATATTTCCGTAATTTCCGTATCTGACAATATTATACAAGTCTATTCTTTACCTTATTTTGGTATTTGCCTATATTTTACAAGTATATTCTTTAACTTATTTTGGTATCTGCCTATATTTTGCAAGGATATTTTTGAACTTATATCATTTTATCTTTATATTTTAAAATTATATTCTTGAACTTTGTACAGAAAGCTGCATAAACAATTTCTGTCAGCAATAGTTAGTAGTTAAGTGGGGCACCATCCATTGTTGACTCATCCTACTATGAAGATGTGTTCAAGACTAACCAAACTGGAGTAAGCTTGCGTGAATTTACATCGTGTCAGGAAAAGCTGAAGAGATAGAGAATGTCAGAATGTTGAAAGTTACCAAAGACCGATAAAAGAGCTCTTCAGAGAGGAAATCAAAATGAAGAAAGAAGATTGGACGGAGAAGTACTTTCTTCAGAAGCAAAGAGAGCAGACAGAACATCATTAACAACAGCAGCCGGAACCAGACAGAGGATTTGTAGACTGCCGTGTAGACATGAAAGAGTTCTCCTTCTCTTTCCGAAAAAGCAGATTCTATCCTGTGGAAAAGCCTGAAGCCAGAGGGGACGCAAGCGTAGACGATAAAATATTGCCATAACTCCCCGTCCACAAAATCAGCCCTTTTCAGGGCTACCGTAATAGTCCAGAAAAGAGATACTAGTTCAATTGCCAATCATAGTATTTTGTGTCTATAAGCGCTTCGTTTCTTTGTTTAATATCTTGTGAAATAGTCAGTGTATTTGTTTGTAGTTTGTGAGTATAGGTAAAAAGTGAACGAGTGTTTCTTTTAGGTCTGCACTTTTCATGTTTATTTTTCTAATGGTATGGGTCATGCGAGTTTTGGTATCGGGTGATGTTTTCCTTTATGTCCATGCTTGACAAATATAAAGTGAAGCGCTTCTTCAATCTGGCGACCCATCGTTGATTCATCAACTTGAAAAATGAGTAGAATCGCAGAACTCTTGGAACTTCAGAGGCACCTGGAGTATGCCAGGCGCATACTAGATGAACTGGCCATGAAGTCCATAGCAGAAAGTGTTAGGTTAGATACAACCAGCGCGACAACCAGCACCACAAGCACAATAACGTCAGCTACAGCTACCAGTATTAGTACCAGAGATATATAGAATCTATGTCGAGGTTTGGACCGAGACATGGAAATCTTAGTCAAGGGTTTATATTACACATAATATAAACCTGCGACTGGGATTTCCTTGTCTCGGTCCAAACCCCAACGTAGATTATTTTTCTCACCCGATAAATTTAAAGTAAAAAGAATTCTGCACTAGTGTTCACGTCCAATGTTTACATGCGGCGCATGAATATAAATACGTTAATGACGGCTGTGGTGTGACCGTTACGTCCGAAGTACACAGTTTATACGCGTGAGCAAAGAAAAATAACAACATGAAACGTCGAGTAATAATGAGGGATTATCACATTTAATATATGGATGTTATATGAAATTGACAATAAATAATTCATATTTATTACAAGAAACTGTTTTATTTTCATCAGTTCCAATTTTGAAAAATTATATTGTAAATAATAAAACGATATTGGCTACTCAGCTCTACTGTAGTTATACTTAGTACAATCTGTAACGAAGAGTAACATCTTTCTTTAGATTATTCATGGGTAATTAGAGTTATGTGTCACTATCGTATATAAATAGTCTTTTCTTTGGAGGAGGTGAAACTGTGTGTGACATACTTGTGTTGTCCTTAATATTGATTGTAAAATTACCCCCGTGTATAATAGACCCTCCAAAAACGGACTCTAGCGGATAACCATGTGCTAAACTTTCAAGTTCACGGATTCTTTGAACATTTACTTTTCTGTCCTGGAAATATTTCAAGTGCTACAGTGAAATGTTCTTATGGATTAAGATATTGACGGATAAATGATTCCTTCTAGCTGGTAAGTGCATTATTTGTCTTTAAATATTTTAGTTATATTTTTGATTCAGCTGGGGCACAATGGAGATGATTAACAAAATTAGAATAAGGCATGTTTTATATAACACATTTCCAGCTGTTACTAAGTGTTCCCTAGTTGTTAAGAGAGTTGGGAGGCTATGAAATGTATAGGTCTATAGCCTGTAGCATTTTATCCTATCTGTAGCACATACATTTTTTAGGTCAGCGTCATTAAATGTAGCTAACAGAATATCATTTCTTTCACACAAAGCATTTAAAACTAGTCAGGTAGCTTTAGCTACATTTAATGACGCTGACCTGAGAAATGTACTGAGCTAGGCCTGCATATAGATAAAATTGACCAATGTGTGTGGAACGAAATAGCACAATACCGAAAAGTTCGACATCGTGTACGTTTGTGTCTTTGTCTCTCTCGAAATGTTTTTTATTGTATGTTTTCAAAGATGGATTTATCTTAAGTTACTACGTTTTTGTTATAGATTTGTTGCTGTTGTTGTTTTCGTTTGATTTTAGTACAACTACGTCAGGAAGAGCAGAAGACGACAAGTGTTTCTTTTTTTAAAAGTAATTCTGAGCGTGTGGACACCTTGACAGAGACTACTGGTCTGAGATGACTAGACTGAGACTAGAAAAGAAAGGTTAGCAAAACAAGTAGATTTCTCTATTGCATGGGTTAGATAAATAGATCCCATCATTCCCCACTACAAAGTTAAGACTGAGATGATGAGGCCACTCAACCCGCCTTTGCACTCCCAAGAACAAACATCAATTGGGAGCAGAACTGGAGAGACGCAGCGTGTGTGGGGCCATGCCTGGTGGATGTCAGCATAAAGCAGCTATCCGAAGCTGAAGAAAAATTTCCTTCTCAGTTCTAACCAAATCTCTAGAAAAGAGACTATTCAAGTTGCCAAATGGCGTGAATATGGAGTAGTGTGACTATAAACACTCACTCCTTTACTTATGTGTCTGTGTGTGAGTGTGTGTGTGTGTGTGTGTGTGTGTGTGTGTGTGTGTGTGTGTGTTTGCATGCGTTCGTGTACTTTTGTGTAGATAGAATATTTGGGGTGTGTATGGATAGCACAGAGTGTGTTTGTTTTTTCTCCTCTTCCCTCTGTGTGAATAGTATATTTTAGGTTTGTTTTTCTTCTTTCCTCTGTGTGTGTGTGTGTGTGTTCAATCCGTACGTTTGTGTGGATAGTAGATATTGGGGTGTTTCGATAGTAACTAGTGGGGTATTTTTGATAGTAGATATTGTTTTTTACCCTTCCCTTCTGTTTGGAAAGTAGAGAATGCGATTGTATGCGTGCGCATACGTTTGTGTTGATAGTATATTTGAAGATTTTTTAAAGTAAAGATAGGGGTATTTTTTATAGTAGATATTGGGTTGTTTACCAGTCCCCTCTGTGTGGAAAATAGAGTGTGTTTGTATGCGTGCGCGTACGTTTCTATGGATGGTATATTTGGGGTTTGTATGAAAATAGAAGAAACCCAAAATCCCTTTTTAAGGACCATTCATATGCCTCGAAAAGATTTGCGTTTTTAGTCGGTTGTATAGTTGTTTGTGTGATAGAGTGATGTTCTTCGATTTATGTCTATGTGTTGTATATGTCTATGTCTCTACTGTATTTGTCTCTACCTAGGGTAGCGCGTATTCAGGTCAGCTATTTGCAACACTGTTTCCAGTGTTCTGCCGAATTGAGGTCAGCCACTTGCAACATTGTTGCCAGTGTCCACTACCGTAACGTCAATTCCTACTGAGTCTAAACAGGCCCGTGTTCAATTCTAGTTTGAGGCTATGGTGCCGGGACCCTTTTTTAACATGGAAGTTTACGTGAAGCTAAAGTGCCCCACTTAACTACTCTAGTTCACGTACGACCCGAAATCCTAAGTCTTGTAACATGTAAATAGGAGGGAGGCTAAGTTAATTTAACAATTGTAATTAGATCTTTTACTTCCTGAGCATTGCAAACATAGTTATTAATTTATTTAAAAGTCTTTTCACTCCGATCCTGTACATTAGTTATCGGATATACAGGGTTGTATTCAATCCGCTCAAAATTTAAACAACATAACCCATAAACAAACTGAAGTACACAAAATTCTGAGTCAGCTTAATGTGACAAAAGCCTGTGGGTTTGATAACGTCTCTAGTGTTCTTTAAAAACATGTGCCAGTGAATTGTGTGTTCATTCATGCGAAGTTTGCAACCTGTCCATAACGTCCGGTAGTTTCTTGTATTCAAAAATGCAAATCGTTGTCCTAATTTTTCAATAAGGTGATAAAAATTTAATCTCAAATTAAAGACCCGTGTCACTGTTAACGATTTTATCCAAAGCGTTTGAAAATATTATAGATAAACAATATTAAAATTGTTTGAATGCAGCATACGTGAAGGGCAACGTGGTTTTATGTCAAAGTGTTCTAGAGCAACCAATATAGCAAACCTTACTTATTTTATCCCAAAATATACATTGATGCAATTTATATCCATAACATTGATTCCGTGTCTAAAAACTATATCAAATGAATTTGATTCCATGTCTCATAAAATATTCAAAAATAACATGGTCCTTTTGTGTAACTCGTGATAGTCTTAATTGGTTTTCTTCATATTTGTGTGACATATACAAAAGAGTTCTGTAAAATGATCACGGTTCGAAATTATTTAGCATCATTTCTATGGCCAATGGGGTTCTATTTTAGGGCCTAAATCATGTTTATTGTACATAAATTACCTCAGTTTAGACACAGTGTATGACTACTGTGATCAATATCAGTTGAAAATGATGTGAATAAGTGTTGCTATATCAATTTTACAAAGAAGACAAAGACAGCCATTTGCATGAACTATTGAATAGCCATGGGTGGCCAAGTTGTCTGGATCTATTGCCTTTGCAGATCACTCAGATATCCCACCTCTGTCCGGATGAGTTCGCGTGGATATGTGATCAACCTTGCCAGCACGTTCCCGTAGGTAGGTGGTTCTTACCAGGTTCTCCCTCGACCAAATATGTTGAACACCCTGTAATAAATAAAATGTGCTGAAAATTGTGTTAAACCGCACCAAAAAAAAAAACGTGATCTAATTTAATTCGAGCTGTGAACTTGAGAGTTTATATAGAGAAGTGTGTGAGAGATATGGTTGTGTGGCTGACGAGTGTCCCCATTTGTAATGCTCTTGATAAGACTACTCTGTGTCTGTGTTTTGTAATGCGTAGGCTTTAATACTGTCTTGAAAAAGGGTGTAGTCAGCAATATGTTCTGACGCAATAAATTGAAACGGTTCAACGAAAGGTTTGAAGATTTACTTTTTGACAAAAATCAGGTTTGGATTTCACCAATGACTCCAGTTGCCATATCTTCAGAAATTGTAAAGCAAGAGAAATTAATTAGAAAAAATAATTAGAAAGCAAGAGAAAGATTATTGACCAAGTATTTGTTTTCAAAACGTAAAGAAACAAAAGCAAAATAAAACATGTAATTTATTTTAGCAAACCTAGTACGAGGTAGTTGGCAAGGTAACTTAGACTAGATATGTACCTAAATGTACGTTGTAATTGTTGTCAAAGTATCAGGAAATTAATTAAAAACTGTTCTAGCACAATAAATAAAATAATTGTATATCAATGTCACTATTCATGACATTTTTTTGGAGCTTTCGTAACTTGCTTGGCGGCAAATGATATCTGGATATGCAGCTTCTTGGGAGACTTTAAATCTAGTATTGATTTCCCGCATAGCGCTTCAACTTAGACTTCGACAATACAGATTGTAGCATACGTCATCGTCTTCCATCTTGGATTCTTCGTCGGGTTTCGAACGTGAAATCATTATAACATTTTGTTATGAGGACTACTAAAATTTTATTCTCGGATTATTTTTGGATCATTTTTGGATTTGATTCTAAAAACCTTTTTTATCTTTTCATTTTTACAGAATTTTTCCAGGGAAATAAATTATTGTAATTTTAAAAGCTTGTTGTTTTCACTCTTTATTGTGTTACTGTTTATTCGAGCCTAAACACGTGACATAAGAGACAGCGTATGATTTCTGTGTTAAATACAATTTTGGCTTTGTTGTATATATTCAGTATGATGTTATGTGTATCAAATTTCTATTTATGGATCTTCTTAATAGTTATATGTTATACTCATCTGTATTTTGTACGTGATCTTGTCTAAACTCAAGTTAATGGTGCACCTCACCAGAGACATTTATTTTGTAAACAACATAATACATAGCTAATATTTCTCTAAGATCGTAGATTGAATATTCATATCATTATAAATGGCAAACATGTTTTCTTGAATCTGAGTGTAAGACATTAAGTTTTTCACTTGTAATTTCATAAACGTGTTGACAACTTTGAATGTTTAATAGAGGAGAGTGACCTACATCCTGGCTTTAGTGTTGTGTCTCAACTTTTTATATAATGCGGTTGGCTTGAAAATTACCCATTCTCGACACACCATCTAAAGCAGACCAGTCTTATTGTTGTGTTCAGTTTTTCATTTGGGTGGATTTACTTATCCAAAATATTATTCCTGCAATTAAGAAGTGTTCAATAATATTCTTGGACTAGAACATTAATTAGGAATTATAGTGAATTCAGACAAGAATATTTTGGAATAGAGTATTGTGATACATCAAACGGCTCTTAGCACATAGCCACTATCCCTCTTCAGGCAATTTGCACATTAGCACTTTCTAGAGGACATGCACATCAACACATTCAACATTGGAATTTGTTTGGAATACCACCGTAATTCAGTTGTAATTTCATACATTAGGACTTGTGATAGAACTTTAGGACTGTTTGGGATTTAATTCACAATATTGTAAGTTCTTTTTAAATTTTTACTTTGTATTCTATGGAAATAAATTATGTGTTAAATTGTACAAAACCTATTAGTTTTCGCACTTTTCTTTTAATTAGCTATAGGCCATATAGCTGTAAGAAGGATCTATTTGTAACCTGATTGTACATAAGACACAAGCTGTGCACGTTTATGAATATAGCATGATCGTGTCTTCAATCCAGTAGTAATTAAATGGAATATTGAAAACTAGACGCATGCGTGGTCTGTTGAGTAATCGCATTGATTCTCTCTCCGTGTTATTTGTTCGTCTTACACAGTTGAGCTCACGGGTTTGTCAGAGGGGACATTTTCATTACCCAGATTCCCTGTGTAAATGAAGTAATTTCCGGATACCAAAGTTAGGAAATAGTATGATTTCTTTGTGTAAATAGAGTGATTACTGGAAGACAAAGTGAAGAAATAGAAGGAATTCTTTCTTGTATAAACATAGTGATGACTTGATTACCATGTTAAGACATAGTAGGAATTCTTTTTGTAAATGAATTGATTGCTCGTGTAGGAATTCTTTTTGTAAATAAATTGATTGCTCGTGTAGGAATTCTTTTTGTAAACGAATTGTTTTTTCGTGCAGGTATTCTTTGTGTGAATGAGCTGATTGCTTATATAGGAATTCTTTGTGTAAATTAATTGATTACTCGATAACAAAGTTAAGAAAGGGTATACCTTATTTGCTGAATAGGCATGATATACTGGATGAAAAAATTAAAAATAGTATGGCTTTTGTGAAAATATAGCGATTATGGACACCAAAGTTAGGAAATAGTAGCATTTCTTTGTGTGGATAAAGTGATTATTGGATGACAAAGTTAAGAAATAGTATGGTTTCTTTGTTGTGTAAATAAAGTGTTTGCTAAAGTTGAGAAATAGTTGGATGCGTTTGTGTAAATATAGTGATTGCTGGATGCAAACGTTAAGAAATATTATGGATTCTTTGTGTAAATAAATTGATTAATGAATGATAGTTAGGAAATAGTGCGATTCCATTGTTGTGCAAATAAAGCGATTATCTAATGGCGAAATGATGAAAGAAGGATTTTTTATTTTGTAAATAAATTTATTACTGGATGACCAAGTTAAGAAATAGTATGATTTCTTTGTTGTATAAATATAGTGATTATTTTAATGACAGTTAAAAAATAGTAGAATCTCTTTCTTGTGTAAATATAGGTATTAATGGATGACACTATTACAAACTAGTTGGATCTAAGTATTGCATAAATATTGTAATTACTGGATAACAAAGTGAAAAGATAATAGGAATTCTTAGTGTAAATGAACTGATTACTAAATTACGAAGTTAGGAAATAGCAGGATATGTTTCCTGTGTAGATATAGTAATCAATGGATGACAAAGTTAAGAAATAGAAGGCTTTTTGTTCTGTAAATACAGTGATTACTGGATGACAAAGTTAAAAATAGTATGGTTTCTTCATGTAAATATAGCAAAGATGGAAAAATTTGCAAAGTTACGAAATAGTTGGAATTATTTGTGTAAATAAATTAAATAGTGCATAAAAATTAGTAAAAATCAGTTGATTTATTTTTTGTTTACATAATATGATTATTGGATGACAAATGACAAAGTTAAGAAATAGTAAGAATTCTTCATGTAAATAAAGTAATTACTGGATGACTAAGTTGATAAGTGTATAAATAGTAGGCATTCTTTGTGTAAATATAGTAATTACTGAAATACAAAGTTAAGAAACAGTACCATCTCTTGGTGTAAATAAAATGATTACTCGATGACAAAGTTAAGAATTAATAAGATTTATTTGTTACATAAATATAGTGAATGCTGAATTACAAAGTTAAGATACAGTATGAATTCTGGTTTAAATAAAATCATTACGCGATGAAAGTGAAGAAGTATTGGGATTTATTTGTTTGTGCAAATAAAGTGATTACCCGATAACAAAGTTAAGAAATAGTTTGAATTCTTTGTGTAAATAAAGTGATTTACCTAATGACAAAGTTAACAAAAATAGTAGAATATGTTTGCTGTGTAAATGTAGCGATTACTTGATGACAAACTTAAAAAATAGAAGCATTTGTTTGTTTTCTAAATAAAGTAATTACTGGTTAACAAGGTTAAGAAATACTATTATTTATTAATGGATAGCAAAGTTAGTAAAATTAAGAAATAGTAGGAATTCTTAGTGTAAATATCGTGATTACTGAAAGACAAATTTAAGAAATAATAGGGTTTCTTTGTTTGAAGAAAAAAGTAATGACAAAGTTAAAAAAAATAGCACGAATTCTTTGTGTAAATAAAGTGATTACTGGATGACAAAGTTAAAAAATAGTACGAATTCTTTGTGTAAATAAAGCGATTACTGGATGACAAGGTTAAGAAATGGCAGAATGAGGTTGCTATATAAATATGGTGACTATGGATGACAAAATTAAGAGATAATGAACTATCTTTAACGAGGATAACACAAGTGGTCATGGCTGACCCATCTGCCATGTGGTCCTCAGTTTTTGTAATAAAATAATAAAAATAGAAGTTCATGCACATAACCATGTATCGTCGCACACTCATTCGTACGTATTTGACATGAATGACTATGTGTGACTATACTGGGAAACATACAAATATATATCAATTATGGATATGATTTTAAAGTTTTCTATTTAGAGCTTTTAATATGTCATTCCAGCTGGTCTAGAAGGAATTTCTTTAATGATATTTTAAAAGAAGCAAAGGAAGTTGAATTAAGTATCCTCATTGGTAAGGAATTCCATACAGTAGGTGCTGATACAGAAAATGAGCTTTTGTAATGATTGGTTTTCGACCAAGGAATCTGGAGATCGTTGTTTGTCGTCGATCGGAGATTACGCTCAGTATTCGATGATCTTAGTTCAATTATGTTAGAGATATAATCTGGAGAAAGACCGTTTAAAGACTTGTATGTCATGATTCCTTTAAAATAACGAATACGTTTTTGTATAGGTAGCCATTTCAGATGTGAAAACAAAACATTTGAGGGAGTCATAACAGGAAGTTTCAGTATTATTCGGGCTCTCCTTTTCTGGAGTCTATCAATTCTGGACAGATTATAATTTGATGTGTTTCCCCATATGGTACAGCCGTAATCTATCAGTGGTAGTATATAACCCGAAAAATAAATTTCAAGTGATTGTAGAGGTAGAAATTTTGAAAGCAATTTTAATAGAGTTATTCTTTTGACTACCATTGCACATAAGTGATCGATATGCGCATTCCAGCTGAGGTGTTGATCAATGTAGATACCAAAAAGATTTTGATTTTTTTTGACAATATAAACGTCTAATACACGAAATCTTTGTGTAACGAAAATGAAACAATATAACAATTAAGAAAATGTAAGATTTTTTGTTTTATAAACATTGCTACAGGCCTGTTCGATAAGGATTGTCACGTTCCTCGACTTATGAGTGCTCATAATTTACCCATGATGCAACGCTCGTCCGGCGAGCAAAACTATTTGCTGTGATGGAGGCCAACAAAGCATATAATTAAAGCTATCCATCAGTACATAATTTGTGTATGTATCTTATTAATCACGTCTTCATTTGATATCCATTTATAAGTTTCTCATCAGTCTAAATCATCAATAAAAATGTGTTAAAATGCCAAAGAATAATTTTGTTATATTTCTTTATCAGTATCGCATCCGAATTTACCGATTTTCATATCCTTGAAACGTGCCTCTACCCATGCCGTTTTGCGATGGTACTACATATTTCGATGCTATTATAATATATGTAAAGCATGGAATTCAAACTATACAGCCGTATATAATATGTGTAGATATGCTATTAATTATTTCTTCATTTGTCTGTCTAGATATGTTATTAATTATTTCTTCATTTGTCTGTCCGTTCGCCTAATACTTTCCTATGCGAACGTTACAGATCTTCATATCATTGATACATGCCTCTACCCATGCCGTTTTGCGATGGTGCCACATGATTCGATGCTAATACTAAAAATGTGAAGCATAGAGTCCAAGCTGTACAACATTATATAATATATGCATGTATCTTATTAAGTAAGTCATCATTTGTCTGTCCGTGAGAATAATGCATTCATACACGAACGTTATTTGTCAAGGAAGACTATGTGTTCCTCATCACTTTAGATCAATAGCTAATAGAAATGTGTAAAACTGCAAAATAAAAATGTTGGTATTTTTTTTACTCAGTATTGCTTAGGGTTAGCGACTAGCTATGCATTCTTGACGGGAGTATTGCTCGCTGGATGACAAAGGTAAGAAACAGAGGGTTTTGTTTCTTGATGAAATATAGTGATTACTGGGTGACAAAGTTAAGGAAAGTTGACCTTCGTGTATAGAGACTTTTAAATATTCTTGCATTTAGTTTATCAGATCATCATATTAATAAAAACGTAAAACTGTACTTTATCTTAAATATGGTAAAACCCCGTAATCAACACTCTCCTGTTATCAGAACTGTTACCTATAGCAAGACAGTGTAAAAAAAATTAGCCATGCCCACCGAATATTGTACACTTTGGGCATGGGTTTTATATCCTGAGCCAAATAGTAGCCCTTAAAGAGAACCAGAAGCTTGTATTAAGTTACGTACCAGGCTAATGCATTTTGTCAATGGATGTCTCTACTTAAATATTATTCAGTTTTTATCAGACTACCATTATTAAAACTGTTACTTTTGTTGGTTCAAGTGTCATTTCTTGATCCATTCGTAAAGTCCATTCAAAGTACTAATTTAACAGGTTAATGAAACTATACTCTCAACGCGCCGGTCCATTTCAAAATGCTGCTAACATGGGCGCCCGCAGGATTTTTTGCAGGTGGGTGGGGTCCCGTCAGTCACGGTAGTATTAGTATAATAAGCAGTCTGAAACTAAAGCTAATATTTACTAAGCGTTTTGAACAGAATCCTGTAACGTATTTTCGTCTTCATTTGCGTGATTAAACTTGTCGGAATATAATTATATATATATATATATATATATATATATATATATATATATATATATATATATATATATATATATATATATATATATATATATATATATATATATAATGCCCAGTGGGGTCACGTGACCCCCCTTGACCTATGCTGCGGGCGCCCATGGCTGCTAGAGTAGGGTATACTTCAAGAAATTGATACATTATCAAAATACTACTGGACGATACTGTATAAGCTATGATTCAACATAAAAATACTGCTGCACAATACTGTCAAAGCAAGTATCCATTGTCAAAATACTGCTAGAATGTACTGTCAAAGCAATTATCCATTGTCAAAATACTGCTAGAATGTACTGTCAAATCAATTTTCCATTGTCAAAATACTGCTAGAATGTACTGTCAAAGCAATTATCCATTGTCAAAATACTGCTAGAATGTACTGTCAAATCAATTTTCCATTGTCAAAATACTGCTAGAATGTACTGTCAAAGCAATTATCCATTGTCAAAATACTGCTAGAATGTACTGTCAAATCAATTTTCCATTGTCAAAATACTGCTAGAATGTACTGTCAAAGCAATTATCCATTGTCAAAATACTGCTAGAATGTACTGTTAAAGCAATGATCCGTTATCAAAATAATACTAGACGAAACTGTCAAAGCAACGATTCATCATCAAAATACTACTATACTATCCAATGCTGTCAAATCACTGATTCATTATGTAAATACTGCCTGACTATACTGTCAAATCGCCGATTTATTATCAAAATAATGCTAGATTAAACTGTCACAATAGTCCTTTACAAATCAGATAAATCCTTTCATATGTGGAAGAATATTAATTTTGATTGTCAAACATGATTTCTGGGTGTGGCTTTTCAGACCTACTTAACGTAAGGAGTTATTATTACTTAATGTTTAATCAGGATAAGCCAGATTAAGTGGTCCTGCAAGAAAAAGATAAAGAGCAAGAGAAAGGTAGAAATTATGCACTATGGTCTAACCAGTGACGCACTGCGGTCACATAGCTAGCAGAGCTGGATTAAGACTTTGGGATCCCGGGGAACTTAAGATAGGTGGAGCCTTATAGATCTACAAAATGCACCCTGAAAGTAGTCCTTTAGCTGTCCTCTAGATGCGTATAAATATTATAGCTATATTGGGCTAATTATTAGACGGTTTAAACCTTTATATAGTTTACGTAAACACACATAATTGTATCCACGGCAACCGAGGAGAGGAATGGGGACAACATGACTTAGTCGCACTGCTACTTGCCAATATATACAAGGTGCGAGTGATATTTTGCTAATACTGGCGGAAACACTTCATAACAGTCTCGAATTTGTATGTAGAAATATTTATTGGAAAAGGTAAATGCAATGCATACTGTGATTTGGAATTTAAAATAAAAATCAGCTTTAAAGACTTAAGTCTGCGAATATTATTCAGATGAAGTGAACAATGGGACGTTTGTGCTATGATCAACAGAGTTGAAGTTGGCCTAACGTTATGTATAATAATAATAATAATAATAATAATAATAATAATATTTATTTATTTAACGATAATCAATCATGAAATACCCATCTGCCATGTGGCTCTCAATTTTAGCTACGGGTTATGTACAAGCAAAATATAAGTTAATGTCACTTGCATACACTCGGATATGTTAGCACACGTACTCACGCCAATTTAAAATTAATTAATTTGTGTAACTATAGTGGCAACAGATGCATATACGAACAAAACAAGTATACACAATTCAGTATTTCTTTTTACAAATTTAATTATATAAATTCAATTTTATTAGCATGTTTTCCTTTTTCATAACAAAATATTATTACTTTTACAAAACACTTTTACTTGTAACAAGTTATTTGGATTAATTTAAATTTAAAATTATATATATATATATATATATATATATATATATATATATATATATATATATATATATATATATATATATATATATATATATATATATATATATATATATATAACCAATCCAACCTTTAGAAAACCTTCGGATTTTTTTCTTTTTTAGTTATTTACAAACGAATGGAACTGTGTTCAACACTAGTATTCCTTTTTGTAAAGTTAAGTACGAATATTCCTTTTCGTAAAGTTAAGTACGAATATTCCTTTTTGTAAAGTTAAGTACGAGTATAGAAATTTTGACAGTAATGTTAACTGAATTATTATTTTGACGACCATTGTACCACATTAATCGATATGTGCATTCCAGCCGCGATGTTGCTCAAATTAGCTACACAGTTTTTTTCTCTCCATATTTTTAACGCTGAACAAAGTCTTTCTGAGCTAAAAGTAAATCCATGTTAGTGGATTGACGCTGCCTTGTTCCAACTTTTATACAGTTTGTTTTAGATAAATTAGTATGTATTATGTGGGTTGTTTTACACCAAACTGAAATATAGTTAAGTTCGATTTGAAATTTATTTTCAATGGAGTCATGAGATTTACCAGATGGATGACGGTTATAGTCGTCAGCAAAAAGATCTGTGTTAGAATACACTGAATATGAGGCTACGTCACTGATAAACAGTAGAAAACGACGAGGCCGTAATATAGATCTTTGCGGAACATCGCTTACAGTATTACTTGAATCGGATGTATGTTTCCCCACACACAAGAAAACGAAGTCTGATAGTAAGACTGAGCTTGAAGAAAACTTGTACTCTGGTAGCACTTTAATTAGCACACAATGGTCAACCAAATTTAATGCATGCAGCCACTGCTATAAAAAGTTTCGCCAATGAAATTAAACATGAATGTTTCTGTCAGAAACCAAATTGTGATTTACGGATGTATTGGTACTTGTTAAGGTATCCCAAAAGACCACTTGCTGAAACTTTTCCATAATTTGGAAAGTACAGATATAACAGATATGGGTCGATAACTGGGTGGGTCATTCTTTTCATGGATTTATGAAATACGAATACTTTTGCTAATTTCAATGACTCGTGAAATGTACAGAAAGTGATACTACAGTTAATTACTTCTTTCAATGACTCATAGATTGATGCAGCCACATGTTCAGAGTTTTATGGTAAATTCCATCTAAACCCGCTGATTTGTTATTGTCTATTTTATTGATAACATCAATAGTATAAGTTATTGTAATTAGGGAGATGTTGAGACTAAGAGAGTTGGATACTCTTTCATTCACGAAGGCAGTAGGTTTATCTGATTTTAGGCTCTGTAAAATTAGACCTGTCAAGTGTTTGGGAAATATTAGTAAAATAAAAAGAGCTTCAGCTGGCTTGCAATATCGTTGTTATCAGTATAACTAGTACCACTAACTATACTTTCACATGGACTTAGAAGTACTGGTTTCGTTGAAGTGATTTCAGATAGGTTTCTTACTAGAGTTTCTTCTTTCTTCTTTGAAATAAAAGTGCTCATGTTTTACAATGAGGGATTTGACTTTGTTCCGCCATAAACGATAATTGGTAAACTCTTTACATTTATTATAGTAGTTTCGTTTACGTTGCGCCTCGTTTGATTGTTGAATTCGTTTGATTGATATGTTAGCGTGTTGTTGTTGTGGGGTTTTTTTTGGACACTAAGAATACGGTGGCTCCAGACAGGCAGATAATAATCCGAGTCTGAGAGAATGTTAATGAGCTAATATTCTGAGAATAGTGCAGAGAGAAATTCGCTTTCAATCAGTGTTTTAAAGCATAGGTACTGCATATAAGAGTGTGAGTTGTAAGACCTCTTATATATTTTGTGTGACATATATGTAAGGCAAACTAAATTGTAATCTATCAAAGGATAAACTGTACACGCACTGGAAAAAAAAGAGGGTTGATTTTGTTCACATTTTGTTAAGAATGCAGAAATTTCATCCACCATAAGCAAGTGCACAGCTGCGATGTTGGTTTTGGAAACGGCACAAAAGAACACTTTTGATCTGTTATCCATATACCCTAAGATGATTGTTATTTACTGTTGTAAATATTGACGAAATTGCAATAAAATGTATGTGTAACTATTTACGTATAATTTTTGTTTACGAGATAAGGGACCATATGAAAGTATGCAAAAGCGAATGCAAATTTCCTTTACGGAAGGGCTACAATCGTAGAAGCATGTATACAAAATACAACTAGCAGCACGTATGACATAACCGTTACAAGGGTATCTCTCTTCTGAATAAAACATTTTCCGGGCAAATGTCTTCGCCACTTTGACGATAGCTGAAAATCGTCTGTGCCTAACAAGCTTATTGATCCGTGAAGAACCGATAAACTATAATTTTCTCAATTATCGTCTATATTTAATCCAAGGATCAGCAATAAAAGAAATTAAGAAATGCTGAACAAATAATTAGGAATTACTTTCACGGGTACTGACGACGAAGTAGTAACTGTAATATGAGTCACTTGTTTATGGTCCAGCTCCAGTGACAATCTTATATTTGTATGACAAACACATTTCAACATTTACTGATCACACATGACAATCTTTTTACTTTGACGTGGAGTTCGACAGTTTTCAGAAATTGTTTTGTGTTGGTATTCACTAAGACGTAGTATGAGGTTTCCATAAGTATGTTCAACCATGTACAGGTTAAATGACTAATGAGGCATGCATACAGGCTGTCATAATTTTTAAAACAATCGGGGAATTAGTAGGTTTCACAATTTACCTAGCAATTATTAGATAACGGCATACATGGAGGCTGAGTGGGAATATACTACAATGAAAAGATATTTGTATTAGTAATCTAATTATATTATATGAAAATAGCATTTTGGCTTAGTTAAAGTCTAAACATCCTAGTATGTGCCGGACAGATTTGAAATAGAACATGTAGCCTTAATTAAATTTGACATTCAGAACCCCTTTTAGACAAGAGTGGAGATTTTTGTTTAGTGTTGGACATTTTAAAATGTATTGTACCTATTAAGATCAATTGTACAAAATTACTTCCAATTATTTTTGTATAAACATTTCTGGTGTATTATTTAAGAGTGCCATTTAAAACTAATAAGCTGAACGATTAACTAGGATGTTATTTTAGCCTTTGTTACAGTGCCACATTCTGTAAATTAATGTTTCAACAAAAAGTGACAATGTAAAGGTATGTATTTTATTCTAGACTTACATGCATTTTGAATAAAGGCCCGGGGCCCCGAGTGGCCGAGTGGTCTAACGCACTCTCCGTTACGGAAAACTGCCATCTCAGCTCTGTCTGCGTGGGTTCGAGTCTCGGATTCAGCCAATGTGGGTATGTGAGAAAGCTTGTCAGTAGCTTCTCGTGGGTCGGTGGTTCTTTCTAGGGTTTTCCCGGGTTCTTCCTCCACCATTAATACTGGCCGCCATGTATAGCCTATCGTGTGCTGAAAAATGGCGTTAAACCCTACAACAACAACAACAACAACAATAAAGGCCCCATTTTGAATTTCAGTTGTGTGAAAAATTGAAAATGAATCCCTGAAAAGCGAGTAGAAATAAAAATAAAGTGTCACTTTACTAAATACCGAAAAAAATTAAATGCCATACAGATGTCAGTATTTCATTGTCAAAATGACACCTTTTTAAAAGACAAAAAAAGAGATATAAACGCTACGATCCCTTCCCCTCCCCTTTTGGAGGAAGAACGGACTTGAATCAGTATACAATTATTTTTCTATATACTCTCAACGTTTGTTTTTTGGTACTAAACTTCCCAGCGTGTCCAAAATCCAAACAAATCATGCGTTAATCAAACTTATATTCATATATAAACTTATGTTGAAGTTCTTATTATAGAATATCAGGAATATGCTTGAGAGGATGGTGTGTAATAACAGACTTCATTACCAGGTCGGCCTAAGTGTCCCAATACTCAATGTGTACTGCATTGCAAGGTTCTCAATGAGAATCACGCCATAATTATATTATTCTATAGAAGAACTAATTTCATTTAAACATGTGCCATTAGTCGACATCACTCGGTCCTGACCCAGAAACAATAATTGTGCTCCAAGTTCAGATGCCTTGTGGGACAATATGGCGGAACTGTATAAGCGGTGGTGTTCTAATTAGACAAAATTGTGACTTAAATGACAGGAGTGGAACTATTCAGTGATTGCTGAGCAGTGCATTATCGTATGCATGCCAGCTTCATACCTTATAATGTTTAAATGACACCGGTCACCATTTAGGACAGTGATCTGCGTTGTTTCTACTAACATTGGAATGTATTTGTCATACAGGATGAAAATATACAACGTTAGAAAATTATGGGGTTTTTTCTTTCAAATTGATGAATTCGTGGAAACAAATACGTCATACAAGGTTGCAAAAAATTTCTTGATGTTAGTTTTAGTCATATTGGTATAAAGCTTTAATATTAGTGACTATATTTCTCCTCTTTCAAATAACTGTCGACACTTTAATTTCGTTACTAAAAATGTCCTGGGTGAGACCGTAGCCAGGGTACACTTTTGCACAACACATATTTTCAGTGAGGAAAACGTCATAAAAAAGACAAAAAATTAAAACTAGATAATTATTTTCTCGCTGATTATAGTAAATTAGGATTGATGTTCTGAAGAAACGTGCCTCTGATTACGTCTGTAACACGTCTAACATAAGGGACATACTAAAAGGCACTTTTGTTCTGTCGGTCATTTTTAAACTACATATTTTACAGTCCTACAATTAGAATGTCAATCAATTGTAATTGCCGCTGATAATTAACTATAATAATATTGAAAGATATATTCGCGCTAATATATAAATAAACAAACATTTACATGACAATCGGTGTTTTTGTGTATCTTTTGAAATCATTACACAGCACATAAGTTGTAACTTCTTGAGCCAAAATACACATTGTATTTAGCATATCAAATATAATTGTGTAGTGTCATGAATTTGTGAACCATTAATGAAGTATCGTCATGGAAAGAATGTCTTCAAATCACTGAAGCAATGACTCATATTTTAGCAAAATTTATGTTTCCATACAAAGATTATTGAAACATTTTACGGTTCTAGTAACATGACAACCTAGATCAATCTTGTTTTAATTATGTATATTTTTTTATCTCTCAAGCGTAAACAAAAGTGAACGTGCACGTTAATGCAAAGTAATTTACATTTTTGTTTTGTTTTGTTTATTGTTCTGACAGCGAAATGCAAGAAAGATTATTTTTAGGGCTGTATAGATACTTAAGATATGGAGGGATAGAAAGAACACCTATTTTTTTTACACAAAATAACGACGAAACTTGACGAAACTTGATGACTTAGCAACGTATATTGTATTACTATTTACTAAATAATAAGCATAACGACTCGTAACTATGACGACTAAAATCAATGAAGACGAAGCGAAGAAACAGGCAGAACTGAGCTGTAATTTATTGCAATTAGCTGGAGAGAGTATCAGATCGTATTGTCTGTGACAATTGCTTTACATACACCTAATTTAAAAGGTAGACCATAAAACATTTTCTTTTTTTTCCCAGTATTTTCTGACAGTTCGATAAAGATATTAGGATTTCAGAAAAATAACAATCATATGGAAACATTACACTCCATGGAAATACTCAAAACGACGTGAAGCCATCACAGTGTGCCATTTATCTTCTTTTGTTGTTTTATCTTTTTTTCTTCCTTCTTCCGGAATAGATCCTGCAACACATGACTGTACAAAATAATTACATTAACATGCAGTCTTATGCCCTCTCAATCCAATAATTGAAAATAAATATTGACCTTTTGACAGTTTAACATTGTCTTGATACAAGGTAGGAGCCATTTATTTTAATGCATATTGTATCTCCATTAGTAAAACTGCGATCACTCCTATTAGTATTGGATAAAGATAAATTTCATCCAACATTTGAAAATAAAATTTTGCCTTTTATCAAGCAGCTCCAATGAATTTTTTTTCTCATCACCATTGATATGGACTTGAGCTTATACCAGGAAATGTTACTTAAATAGTTCTGAGACAAAATCGCTGTATTTATTTTCATTGTGTTGCGAGAAAAATAAGTGATAACTTGGAACGGATATACCATGTCAAAGCTTGTGGGAAAAGGTACAGGACGTACGGTACTAATTCAGTTCCCACAGTAAACCTATGCAAATACCATGATATTAAAAATTCAATAACTTAAACTTTTTGAGTGCTCATGATCAAATCTATATTTATCAGTATAGATGAAACCTGGATGTCAACTTCTATGTTGAGGAAAGCAATTTCTGGACCCGCATGTGTTTGAAACATGTGCTTTAAATTCTGCACCAAAGAATCAGATGCTAATTTTAGTAATGAGTGTTCCAAACTCAAGACTGTTAAAGGACTGAAATCCCATCAATAAAACAATGTCTCTAATTTTATTTTACTTACAACTAGGATGAGCTCTCAAAACATTTTTTCCCCTAAAACATAACTTACATTATTAACCAGTCCCGGTCAGCCAAACCCATATATACGCTATATTATGTTCACCCATTTCCAGGCTGGTTCCCATTTTTCAAAATCATTAGTAACGGGTGTCCTACAATACATCTCATTAATTCAAAATGAGATATTATTTCACACTTAGATATTGGGCAATATTCAGCACTTTAGTTACATCTTTTGTGCCGAAGGTTACAGATGTACTTAGAGAATGTGTGACATTTTTAATGTACGTATTTGTCTTGGTTCTTATCTTTCAAACGATTTTCCTCCGCAGTTTGTCTGAATGACACAGGTTTTTGTAGAATCGATGGTTTAACTGCAAAGTAAATACAAAAGGTTGCCATGGTTTCTGTGATTAGTGATTCTGCCGTGCGTTTTCATCGCCTACTATGATTAAGCAATTTAGTAACTGAGTGATGATGGAACTTCCTTTCTGTCAGGAATCATCAAATTGCATTCAGTATATCTTGCATGTGACAAAAGAAGACAAAAACGTATAAGGAAGAATACAGATAAAATATCGACATCACGGCCTGATCTTTGCTCATTAACAATCTTCACTGAGTTTGAACGTATTCCCTAGGTTACTAAGATCAACAAAGAGTGAATTAATGTCATACCTTTCTAGCAATACTTGGATACCTCAAACTTTAGTGTAGTAACATTACAGACCGGAATCGTTTCTTCGTTTTCGTAGCCGGAAATGTCGCGCAATTAACAATTCTTAGCAAATCAGTATTTAAAGCGGCTGCACCGATAAATACTGACATTCTTAACAATTGAAACGGGTATGATTTCTCATATTTATTAATGTCTTAAATGATTGTCAAATCCTGAATTATGTTTTTGTATACGTTTTGGTGGAAGCATTAAAATAATTTTGCTAATATAACTCCAGAGCCTATGATAAACCGTAAACATGTCTGATGAATCGCGTATTTATTTCGATATCTTTATTGTTTGTGAATGAGTAAAAATTTCAAACTGGATTTCAATGGAAATGGAATATCCACCAAATAATACAACTTAGCAAACTCATAAACAAAGGCTAGTGTCTCGTTTGTCTATCCTTTTCTAACAAATAACAGACCATCGGAAGTTCTAAAGACACTCTTAGAAGTGGTGTCATTTCTTGGTGTAATATTATGCATGTGTGCTTAATTAATTAATCATCATCATTTTGTAAACTCTGTTGCATTGCTACTAATCGACACCATCTCCAAACGATTCTGAGCCATTTTCCGTTACAATTTGATGTGTATTGCTACTAATCGACACCATCTCCAGACGATTCTGAGCCATTTTCCGTTACAATTTGATGTGCTGCTAGAACGGTAGTCGTTTTCTACACTGTTCCCGTTTGTTTCCACTTTCTAAAGAAGTTTCAATGTCGTGTTGCAATTTTGATCTTCCCTAAAAGTTGCCTTTCCATGCCCATTTCGTCTGGTAACAACAGCTTCAAAGATGTGCTGTTAAATATGATGCTCGTCCTCATTTTTCACCACTATTGGCCATATCGTATTGGAACTATTATGCCAAGGCATGTGAGTCAAAAGCTCTTCCGGTTGCTTGTTATCTTTTTGGTGACGTTCCAAGTCTCTGATCAATAATATAGATCAGACATCATGCTGATATCATAGAACCTGACTTGTATATTAAGTGGTGTCCGTTTTTGTTGTTTTCGCTCCAGATTTTTCAATACCAAGCACGTATATTTTTTTCTTGCCTATTTTAAAACTTTGTGGCAACTTTTCCCCAGATCCAATGTTTATGTTTTCATGCAGCATGAAACATTTTGAAAGATAGGTTGCTATATACTTAATGTTTCCAGCAATCACCATTACCTTGAGCCCTTCACCATTATGAATCAGCCTATATATATATATATATATATATATATATATATATATATATATATATATATATATATATATATATATATATATATATATATATATATATATATATATATATATATATATATATATATATATATATATATATATATATATATATATATATAATGGGGGAATGATATAAGAATAAGTAAATATTTTACTAGAAATACATAATCTCATTAAAGGAAAATTACTTTCTTGAATTCCAGGCTTAGAATTATTATTGAGCAGTTTCTTCATTGATAACAATTGTTGCGAATTTCGCAGTTACTTTTGATGCTTGAAGATGTGAGTATACTTTATTGAAGCAATAAAAGAAATGATTTTTGTTTAGGGCCTGGATGAAATGGTTTTCCATGATCAATTCTTCATACGCAATTTAGAAAAGGAAATCAATTTTCCTGTCTTGACGACTTGATCTGATTATGTCGTACAATCCAAATTCAAAAATGTAATGACAAGTTTCGTTATTAGCACATCTGATCAACATTTATATCATATACAAAATTAGTCCACAGCAATTCTATAAACTACGTAGAAAATATAAAATACTTCATTTTTAAGGACTTTTTAATTCTTAAAATATTGCTTTCAGATTAGCAGAACAATGTTTTAGAAGATTAAAAGCATAAACTATTGTCCTTTTGCAAACCCAAATACAAACAAGGACCGTTCTCTTTTTTTGTCTGGTGCTATAAATCCATATATAATTTATGTACTGATATCTCAGTGTCTTTGTGGAAATATAAATTATGTTGAAAACATAAATATTCAGCTATCGCATAATGTAAAATAGGATGAATGTATACACTTTTTTCTAAACTGTTTAATTCTTTTGCTGTGAAATAACTGAATTTGTTGGTTGATGTTACACAATATTTTATATCTGAGAACAAATGATTTAAAAATGAAATATAATCCTCACAAGTCATGTTTTTTTAACTATACAGATAGTTCTTTTCAAGACTGGTGAATCTTAAACTTGCTCGTGATCTCATTACTTACTAAATTATTTGAAATATTACATGAACAATTGTGCCTTTGGTGTTACGTTTATTGCAGATACAATTATTTATTGCAAGTCATATAGAACTAAATCCATTTAGTTTCATTCAAATTTATAAAACGTACTCCATTATAATTTTATGTAAGATAACCACTTTAATTTTCACTCCTAGAACGAATTGTCTGTTACATTATTACATTTAGGACTGAGGTAACGCGTTCATATATATTTCAATTTATGTACAGGGTGTTCCAAATGGAAAGACACTTTTAAACGCCATGTGATGCTTAAACAGTTTTGTATGTTTCACTGTCTAGACGTTGCGTGAGTAACTGCAAAAAGCAACATTTTTTGGGCACGTACTATGTGATGCCGAAAAATTCAGTTTTAGACTCCCAACAGATAATATACCCTACCTGTTTCTGATTTCAAGAAATTATTTAGAATTTTTAGCGCCAGTGGTTAGTATACATGTTATGTTTAAAAATGCATCTGTCCCTTCTACTCATGTTATTGATAGGAAACTGAGATACTCTGGCACATCCCAGTGTTATCAATGTATGCCACGTTGTTAATTCTGAAAATGAGGATGAAACCCACAATACATATTTATGTATACCACGTTCTTAATACTGAAAATGAGGATGAAACCCACACGACATATTTCTGTATACCACCTTGTTAATACTGAACATGAGGATGAAACCCACAGGACATAGTTATGTATACCACATTGTTGATACTGAAAATGAGGATGAATTTCAAAAGGTATACTCCCGTACACCACGTTGTTCAATACAAAAAATGAGGATGAATCCTACAGATCATTGATTTACTTCATATAATATTGTTTTAATTTTGCATTTTTCTTTGAAAGGTTACATTTCCTGAACTTTTCGCGTGTATTACATTCTGAAATGTAATAAAATATGCAAAATATGGCTTAATCGTTAAAAAAAAAAAACTACAATAAACATATTCAACAGATAATTACTAGTTTCTAAAGAATGATCTAATTAGGATTGAATAATTTCGATTTACCTGTTTACAAAAAAGATCTTTCTACCTCTATAAATGTTAAGATGGTACACAAAATAATATTTCAATTCCATCTATTTTTCAATATCTCAGGAATACTTCTTGATGTGGAAATCTACCGTTAAACAATAAATAAAAACAAACATAAACATAAATTGAGGATAGGTTCTATTTCTGATTTATTTGATAAATGTAAACTCTTATTTAAAAGTTAGACGTGTATGAATATTAATTAGCTACCAGTTTTATCAGAAAGAAAAAAAATTCCAATTAGATACCTCTAATTATATATATAGTTGGGTTGGTAGTTAGATAGGTTGGTAGGTAGATAGGTAGGTAGGTGGATAGGGACTCTTAACTATTTATTTGTACGTCTGTCAATAAAAGAAAATAGTTTGGCATTGCCACAGAGGAGAACAACTGTTAGATTTGCCTAGCAAAGGGTGACATATCCTCTAATTATACCACGTACAGTTGTTGCTAAGTGATTATAGCTACAAAAATACACGTTAATTTGAATTAGATCTCGTAATGAATTATAAAATTGGCGAAATTATATAAATTAAACAATTTAAAGACAGGGTCGTCCGCATTTGTTTTAGAAAAGCTTCATGTCTTTATAAAGTTACTTATCATATGTATATTTTTTTTATTATGATATTTTAAACTTCAAGACAAAAAAAGAGCGTGAGTTAATTTTATAATTGTAATTCATCTAATTTCTCCATATGTGCTTTCATGAATTGGATTGTAGAACAATATTTTTCCTTTAATAATTCAACAATAGGTCGTAAGAGGTAGAGATACTCTGTTTTTACTTAACTAATTATTAATATAATTCAAGGATAGGTGTACAATTTATATTTTACTTGATTTTACTTATCATACATCTTTCCGCCAAAGCATAAGAATAAATCTTCTGTTAACTAAACACATGTAGATTTGTTTTGCATGTGTAATTGTATATTTGTGTGTATATGTGTGTGCTTTCTGTCAACATAATTTAAAAATACAAGGCATGGATAACACGTGAATGAACCAGAATAACTGTTTTGACTGCTTGAAGCTAAAGGTTAAATGCAAAATATTAAAGATAATTTTCCCTGATAATACATTATCTGTCACTAATGGAGTATCATTCTACTATGAATCCGTTTAAGGCCCAGTTATTTACCAAAATGCCTACATTTTTTTTTAAATATTGGTTATTTGACGCAAAAGAAGTTCAAAATAGGTTGAAAGGGAACAGAGAGAAGGAAACATACGTGAAATAAATTTGTGACCAGTGTACAAACAGCGCCCAAACGATAAATAGAATATATATTCGTGTGTTGTGCTTTGAGAAAATGTTTGCCAATCTGTCATTCTTGCAAAGTAAAGATTAAAAAATGTATAAAAAATATATTAATTTTTGTATAGTTTTTAACTTTTATATGTGTGTGGGTATGACTATGGGATCAATGTAAAGATAATTGACATAGAAAAGTGTATATGAGGAAATATCCTTTAAGATGAAATGTCTTATTATCATGATAGAAAAAGTTTTAAAAAAATTCTCACATACCCGACTTTAAGTAGCGCGATTTGTTTAAATGTTATTTTGGGGGTTAGTTACGAAAAATAGTAAAATATGCAGAAAATTACATAAAATGTTTATTTTTGCTCATTATTTTTATTTGTCCCCAAAGGCATTCATTTTAATTCTCATTTAGAAATGCTATTTTAAGTAAAGTTTTAAAATAGTCGGAATCAATACAAGTGTTTGGCTAGGTATAAATGAATACAGGTATAAAAGTATAAATTGATACATGTATAACAGTATAAATTTATGCATGTATAATAGTATAAATTGTTAGAATTGATACATGTATAACAGTAAAATAATTTTTCACGATATCTGAACAAAATCATTAGCATTTGATTTAAAAGTTTTACTTAAGTTGTACTGAATTTTGCATTCATTTAAATACTCCACTCTATCCAGTCTCATCTATTTTTCCTGCAAATAGCTGAATGTCAATATTAACGCCAACATTCATTTGTTTACAAATATAATGTCATTGAATACTACTTACCTTTACAGAGATAAAAATCAAAGAAAGAAATATATACGTTTTTCTTATCTATTTATATACCAAACGTAGTGGGAATACACTCTCGTGTATCAACATATTTTTCGAATTCAAAATAACCTTTTATTATAACTTTATTTTTCTTCGCTATCATAAAAAAAAGATTTGTAATTGTTTGCATTTCAAAAGTAACAAAAACTATGCCTCAGTACACCGAAGCCTTGTCGTCTGCATAGTATGAGATATATTTAGGAAAATTCTAGGGAGGCTAATCTCTTAAACAAAACATGAATGGAAAATGAAGCATTTTCTTTGATGCATTATTAATATATACATATTTAAAATAATGTAAAACATTAGAACGACGATTTTTTTTATATCTCGTTGAACAGTTTTGGAGCGTACATATTTATTTAAACTACAACAGAATTCGATCTATTTGATAAACAAATTTGAAACAAAAACTGCAAATAAGTTGTATATATTATAATGTATATATTATAAAAGATATAGCTTGCTTTTATCCTCTCTACACATTACTTTTAAATAAATATTAATGTGATTATTTATATAGTTTATAAGTCCGAGAACAACGAAAATTGATTAAATGTAGAATGCAGAGTAAGAGGTTTAATTCATTAGGAATCTAATTCATGTGACTATTCACAATACTCAGAACGGTGAATTTTTTAAATAATAATAATAAATATAGAGCACCCTCCCAAAAAAAGAAGAAAAAATATCAGTGGAGCATTTGTTCACGGTGCTCAGATTGGTGGAGTATTTTTCATAGTGCTCATAGTGATGGAGTATTTGTCATAGTGCTCAGAGTGGTGGAGTATTTGTCATAGTGCTCAGAGTGGTGGAGTATTTGTCATAGTGCTCAGAGTTGTGTAGTATTTGTTCACAGCGTTATAATGATTATATTAGGTTTAAGACGTATGTTGTACATGAATGAATACAAAGTTCAATTTTGCCATGTAATTATTTAAATTAGCAAGGCTGTATAATATAAAAAAATGAAATCATTCAGCCTTGTTTTCCTTCTGTTTGGATACGATAAAAAGATCTAATTTTATCCTATCGTCACAGTATCTAAGTCAATTTTACTTTCATTGTTTTCTATGCATGTTACATCCGACAAGCATGAGCAGTATAGAAAAATACAGCTTTTATATTTATCGAAGTTAAAACATATGACTATTTTGTTATTCACAATCCTCACATGTTTCTATTGAAAATTATTTATTAAAAAAAAAACGAATAAACATGTGTATATATAAATACATATATACATTAATTGTTAAAGAAGTATAGTAGAGAAGTGATATATTTAGAGACGGAAATATTTATCCAGGCTACACGGCGATGAATGCTCTAAGTCTGATTTGAATTTTTTTTAACGTAGCTTTTAACAAATTTTCAGTCATATCGCTACGATGTCTGCAGTGTGACAGTTTATAATGACGTCTAGCACTGGGGCATGGTGCCGCAGACATGTAGCATGATGTCCCACCCAGTCACATTATCCTGACACCAGACCGACCAGTCCTAACATTAACCTCTTAATGCTGAGCGCCAAGTGAGGCAGTTGTTAGTACCATTTTTATAAGTCTTTGGTATAACTCGTCCGGGGATCGAACCCACAATCTACCGCATCCGAGGCAGACGCTTTAAGTACTTTTGGGCAGTATATAAGACTGTGATAGAAAAAAGATTTTAAAAAAATATCGACTAACACATTCAAAAATATTATTATGCTTTATATTATTATACTTTAACAATGTCAATAAAAGCTTTATCCATTGCATTTTTGTCACGTTTTTATTGCAGTGAATGATAATGATAAGTATGCTGCTGATAATAATAATAATAATAATAATAATAATAATAATAATAATAATAATAATAATAATAATGATAATAATAATAATAATAATAATAATAATAATAATAATAATAATAATGATAATAATAATAATGATAATAATAACAATAAGCATTGATGTTATACAGTCATTGTTCTCGTCGCATAAGCTTCATTTTTATTGATATTAACATCTATAGGATACACTAATGAATGCGTTCTCTTTAAAGTAGACCGAAAACCATGTGGTTGTGCCAATGTAGGCTTATTTCGTATGTATTAGCTTAACACCAGTTTATGCATACATTCACTGAAGATAAGAACCAACTAACCTTTCAGTGATGTTATGTCTGACCCGCGCCTGGAGGGACATGGCTACATTTCATATTAGCTCGTCAATTTCGATCTGCTTTCCATATTAATAGTCCCCAAATAATATTGTAATTGAGAGAAAAGCAATTCCATCACAGACATTGCCTGATTCAACTTAACAACAGCCTGCGTTTTCTGAAAGTCTAAATGACATTCCCCTGTCATTCGGTCGGTCACGTGATTGTTCCAGACAACCGTTTTTGATTCAGCCGCCATTTTGAAAACCGAAGAAATTCGACCGGCCATGCGGATTTTTGCAAGAGAGGTAAACCATTGCTTAAATTCATTCAGTATACAATATCAAATATAAAACGCATGGTATAAATATATATTTAATTCCATAGTCAAAGCATGAGCAAAATGTTGGACAAATGATACCGTGATCTGTAATTTTTTATTCATAATTATCTTCCGCGGTGTTACAGTCGACTTTTCCGGTCTCGTCAAAAGCCAATTACTGGAGATTGAAATTTGCACTTGATTTTAAACGTTACAAAGGACTTGTCATTGAGTAGCACACTAATTGCTACAGTTTTGATGTATTGTTTTCAGTCAACTGTTTCTTGATCAGGGTACGATATGAATGTAATGATAATCGACAGTGTAAATTGAGTGGGTCTCTGTGAATTTGACTTGGCATGATTGAACAAGATTGACAAAATATTAAATAGACGTGTCTAAATATATTTTTTGCTCGCGGTATGACTTGTTTTAAATAAGAATTTATCAAGTAAATTACTGCCATCCAAAAGGTGCGTTTCTAATTTAGTAAAATGTTAATAATTAATTGTTTATTTTCGTTACACCTCAGTTAGTTTGGTCTTAGAAAACAAGCACAGTCGTAAAACCGTTTTTTATTGTCTATATTAGTAGTAGTAGTAGTAGTAGTAGTAGTAGTAGTATCAGTAGTAGTAGTAGTTGAAGGAACCTGTCGCTTTTTTAATTCTGAGTAAAAACCGATAAAATCACCACTAATTGTAACAAACTGTGAGCATGATACAAGCAATGTTATAAGCAATGAAAATATTGAATGATTAATAATGATTATTTGAAACCTTGCATCTTGTATTTTCTTTTATATACTCCTAAAGGACTTCCTTTAGAAATTTTGAAGGTTTCGTTTGACAAATGTTTTTTTGTTGAATATTTCAGCTTTAGAACATCCTGTTGGTAGATAGACAGCACTGTTAATTTTTAATATAAAATTTCTTGCCTTGTGTCTTTACGTCTTCTTGTATATTTTGGTTGGAAAAATACTAACCTGAATCTGATTGCACCTGAAATGGAGAGGAACACTTCTGGCAAAGGATTTCAAAAGGAATAAACATCTTTTAAATTTGATAGCTGGAAGTGAAATAATCGTTGATCCAGAGCAGTAAATAAATGAATTAGAATGTAGAGTTCACAATGATTACTTTTATATTATATTAAGTTCGGGATGAAATATCATCCTTTTTACAATCTCCTTTTAGAGTCATGTTATTCGGATATGAAAGGCACAGGTGTGACTTTTGGAAAGGCACCTAGCTCTCATTTAATTCACTAATTCATGAAAAGAAAACATTCTGATCCTTGTGTGTGTGTGTGTGTGTGTGTGTGTGTGTGTGTGTGTGTGTATATATATATATATATATATATATATATATATATATATATATATATATATATATATATATATATATATATATATATATACCAAATTTAATCCAGGTTGGTCATTAATTGGTTTCATCGTCAGACACAAACGTTCAGTGCCATGATTCAGTCTTATATGTCTTATGTGATTTGCTTTTAGTAGAAAACGATAAAAGTCTATGCAGTTGTACTGAGATCGAATTTAAAAACGCCATTTTCCCATGGTCATTTTTTAAAATGTTATAAGTATATTAGGATTATGTTTGTAATTCCGCGTACGTTTTGATACAACACTATAAACCTTCTTAGGATCGAAGCGAAAAGGTGTAATTTGAAAATCTGACATCAGTAAGAAAGGTTTATGTCAGACTACAAAATATATTTTAAACTTGCATCCATAACGTATTGTTTACAGTTGTTTCAACATATTTTTTTATTTCCATGATATTGCCGCAAAATCATGTCAGAATGGTAGAAATCATAGCAGTATTTTTTTTATTTTATAAGGTATGTTCAAATCAACCTTCATGATTTTCAAAGACTTAAAATTAGCAGTTTTGATGTTTATATTTTCACATGATGTCCAAGAATGTAAAGCTAATACAAATATTTTTATTTGATAAACTAATAGATAAAGTACATATTTAAATGAAACAGCTGTCAGTCTTGTCTTTTTTTTCCAACGTATTTCCTAATTGTTGTTAAATAATACATATTGATTACCTGGCGGTGGGGAGCCACAATCAGTTGGTAGAACGTAGGGTTCCTGATCAAATAGTCATGGCTTCAACATCCGCCGAGACCATCCCGGGTCCGCCGCTTAGGTGTGACTTTTGGAAAGGCACATAACTCTCATTTAATTCAAATAATACGGTCAATAATTCGCGAAAAGCAAACATTTTGATCCTTGTTTTAAAATTTTAAATTATGCTGCTATAATGAATAATTCACTTTCTGGCGTTCTTTTCAATTGTTTTGTCTTTAATAACCAATTACACTATTTCCTTTCATATTTCCATTATGAGGATTTCGATTCTAAAGATTTGATATTCTTAATTGCTCCATGACTATGTTTATTATCAAGAAAAATATATTATATCCCATTAAACAAAAATTCAAATTTATTTTTTATTTGTGACTATTTTCATATATTTTATCGAATAAAACTTTCAGTGAATTCGTTAATATATGCGACTTACATAAAATACAGAATCAAATGTCATTCTCATCAATGAACAATAAGATTTGTGTTTCGACATGATAGTTAATTCTGTAAAAATATGCTCCTTAGATCTAAAATAAATGAACCAATGGTAAATAGACACGTGTGTGCGCGCGCAGGTGTATCTACAGGTGTTGCTTGATCAAAAAGATTCGAATGTATATTTCAAATAAATCGCGTCTAATATCACATTTCAAGTGTAAAAACAGAATCTCAATATTTTAGTTTAAACCCACACCAGTTACAGTGGATACAGTATCGATAATGTACATTAAATGGTTGCAAGGTTTATGCTTGAATATGAAGTTAACCGTTCTTCTTTAATGTAGAATAAACGAAAATACAAATTAAGGTGTTTTAAGATCAACGTTAATGCAGCTACAATTATTTTTTATTTTATATGAATGGTGAATGTGTGATGTTATTAATGGTAAATGTGTGATGTGAAAAAGTTACATGTGCTAGATAGGGACAATCCATAACAAAAGAGAATAACGCTAATAGAGCTACAATATATTGGTACATAAATCATTTTTTATTGGAAAGTATTCATACGTAAGGAAATATATAAATATCGACTCGTGAATGATCATTAAAATGTAGTTTAGAAACATATGTTCAAAACTACACGGTGTGATACTTCATTTTGCTAATGTTATAGAAACTAAATTTATTTCCTTATATGTAGCACGCTTTAACGCTAGACTTCATATAAATTAATTTTTAAAAAGATACATTTTTAAGCACCAGCTGTATGGAAATATTTCTTGCTGCTGAATTATATTTACTAAATGTGTGAGTTACATCCCTTTCCTGCTATCTGTAAGTCAACGACAATGTGATGCAAAAATGGAACTTCCGGATCTTTCTTTTCGTACTTTTTAAGTTTCTCTTTATTTCCAGACAACATAGCATTATTATCTACAGGTTAAGAGAGATGCTGTTAAAAGTGGAGGTGTCCAACACGGTGAAACAAAACATTTGCATGATTTATACTAAGTTTCGAATGAATTAATGCGAGAAATAATATTTTAACGATGGACGTTGATCCCACTGTATACATCTTATAATTTATAAAGTTATATATATATATATATATATATATATATATATATATATATATATATATATATATATATATATATATATATATATATATATATATATATATAAACTCTTAATTCATTTTCGAACTTGAGAGATATGTATTTAGATAGATAAAATAAAAGGCATTTCGTGATGATTTTCAAAATTCTATTAATCTTGCCCAATGTACAACATAGCATAAAAGATGACTATGAGGTTTTTAATTTCCCAATCTCCACGTT